>JAGFBZ010000474.1:207500-265222 GCA_018398805.1 Hirundichthys speculiger
GATCTGATCTGATCTGATCTGATCTGATCTGATCTGATCTGATCTGATCTGATCTGATCTGATCTGATCTGATCTGATCTGGTCTGGTCTGGTCTGGTCTGATCTGATCTGATCTGATCTGATCCGATCCGGTCTGATCTGATCTGATCTGGTCTAATCTGGTCTGGTCTGGTCTGGTCTGGTCTGATCTGGTCTGGACTGATCTGATCCGATCTGGTCTGGTCTGGTCTGTCCTCTTAACGGCTACTAATCTCTTCTTCTCCTGCATGTTACTGCTCATCTCTGACCTGCAGGCGTTTGTGATGTCACCACCTCCTTCCAGGTGCTGTCAGCTGGCTGAACTTACCTGAACCTCCCCAGTACAGATTCAGACCTACGACCTCTGACCTCCAACCTCATGCTTGTAAGATTTGCTTTTGTTAAATTGACTGAACGACCACAAACCACCTAGTGATGATCAGGTCCAACAGGTCCTGGTTCACAGGGATGAAGAACTTTGAGTTCAGAGGATGGATGAGGTTGGACCTCATTCCCAGTCCAACAGAGCTGGAACCTCAACTGCTGTAACTGACCCTAACCCTGAACCCCTAACCCCGAAAAACCCCTAACCCTAACCCTAACCCGAAAACCCTCTAAACCCTAAACCCTAACCCTAACCCTAACCCTAACCCTAACCCGAACCTAACCCTAACCCTAACCCTAACCCTAACCTAACCCCTAACCCTAACCCTAACCCCTAACCCCTAACCCTAACCCCTAACCCTAACCCTAACCCTAACCCTAACCCTAACCCCTAACCCTAACCCCTAACCCCTAACCCTAACCCTCTAACCCCTAACCTAACACATACAACAGTTTAAGGAGAGTCCCCCCCCCCCCGGGATCACAGGGTCGTTCAGAACCATAAATCCATCATCCAGACCCGTTAGTCCTATGCAGGGTCGGGGGGTCTTACAGAACTAAATGTGGATCAACAAGATAAACCATGAGCCCTGAGAGAACTTCACCCTGACCTGAACCCTGACTCTGGTCTGGGGGTCTTCATCTGAGGTTGGCTTGACCTCATTTACCTCATCACACACCACAGGTGTCCTGTGAGGCAGGAGGTTCTCCAGCTGTTCAGGAAGGTTCTGCTCCGCTCACCTGTTGGTGATGAGGCGGGAGTTGACGTAGCGGTACTCTCCTTCGTAGCGCTGCTCGGTGACCGTCATCTTCCCAATGGGCCTCCTCAGTCGGGTCAGGAACAGACCCGAGATCAGCAGGTAGGCCATCATGATGGTGGGGCCCTGCTCAGAAGACACAGGGGTCAGTGTGATGTAATTTCCTGTGAGTCATGTGCCTGCAGGTATGAAGACCCTGGATGACCTGAACATCACCAGGGTCCAGCAGACCTGTCCAGTCATGAATTCTGGACCAGTACCAGAAGGTTTACTTGGTGGAACAGCTGAAGACGGTGGTTTCTGGAAGGTTCTGAGGACTCAGACGGACCTGTCCAGAACTCAGAACCTGTCCTCCAGGTACCAGTCAGAACATTGATCCTCTATTAAAGCGCCCTCTACAGGCCACTTACATTCTCTCACTATTGTGAAAGAGGTTTTTATCTTAACCAGTTCTTATCTGGTTAAATACGGTTGAGAAGAGCAACGTGGACCAGTTTCATAGTTTCGTCAGTCGTTCTCATGAAGTCCATCTCTGAAATCTGAAACCCAAACCCACGTGTCAACAGGTGACGTACCTGAGCTCCTATGGCACTGGTCAGCTTGAAGATGTAAAGACCGATGTCCAGTAGAGGCTGAGGGACACAAACGGGTCAGAAAATGAGACAGAAACGGGTCAGAAGGGCAGATACAAGACAGAAATTGGGACAGAACCAAGGTGGACCTGGTTCTGATTCTGATAAAAACACATTAATGCAACCAGTGACTCTCAGATGACATAAATCTGAACGGATTTCTGCGACGGTAGCTTTGGTTCTTCACGGTGCTCTGGGGGTTCTGGACCTTCTGGACCAGACGGGTACCTTGCTGAGGTTGGAGTACAGGTCCACCACGCTGTTGCAGAACCTCTCCACGTCCTGGGTCAGCAGCTGGTCGGCGTTGGCGATGCGGTTGTCCAGGTTGCCCATCTTGTAGTAGGTGAAACCTCTGAGGACAGAAACAGAACCACTCATAGGAAATTCAGCTTTACAACACAACATTGTTAATTTATTTACAAAAAGATCCAATTTAACAATAAAAACATGAAATTCCTGACAAATTTCAATCTCTCAATAAAAACTGGGGAAGATTTGTACAATTTTGGAACTTTCTTGTTTTGATGACAGAAGTTGATATATGATGTGATTTTGTGAAATTTGAGACTTTGTGACTAAAAAGGGCTTTTTACAACTAAATGTGAGGATATTGCACAATTCACAATTTTTACAACAAATATTTGTGATTTTGGGACTATAGGTTGCAGTTTTACAAAATTCACAACTTTAAAACAAAGTCATATTTTCATTGCAATTTTATGAAAGTTAATATTTTAAACTGTCACCAAACCACAAAAATGAACTATGACAAAGATCAAACTTAAAAATTCATGATTTTAAAATAAACGTGTGATTATTAGACAAAGTTCCAGTTATGAAAACCTTTCCATATTTTGTGACTTAAAGTTGTAATTTTATGTCAAAATCTTGAGATTTTATGACAAAAAATGTACTTTTTATATCAAAATTACAATATTGTGAAATTCCCAAATTTACAGCAGAAATTATAGATTTTAAGACAAAATTGTAGTTAAACAAAATGCAAAATTTTATGACATAAATTTGTAATTTTATGTCAGAGGTTGACATTTTACAACAAAAAGTCATGATATTAAGAAGTTTAGATTTTGCAAGACTGCTATTTTACAAAAAAAACATGATTTTATGAAATATTTTTTATGAACTATGAAGGTATATCTGCAGAAGGAAAACAGCCAGGACTGTACATTTATTATAATACATTATACTGTATTATAGTATATATAGTATATACTCTATATTGTAAATGGATCAGAACCAGGTACCAGTGTGGGTACTTTCTGGAGGTACTGGTACTTACTGGAGGTACCGGTCGTACAACTTCTTGGTGAGCCTCTCTCTAAAGCGCAGCTTCAGTTCGTTTAAACCCAGTTTCAGGAAGTTGTTGACCAGCGCGATCTGGAAGGAACGGTACCAGACACATATTCAGGATATATATATATATATATATATATATAGAGATATATATATATATATATATATATATATATATATATATATATATATATATATATATATATATATATATATATATATAAACAGGAATCACAGTCTGACGTAAGATCCCCCTGTGATGCAGAGCTGCAGTGTACCAGATCTTACCATGTTAGCACAATACTACGATGTTAGCACAATAACTACGATGTCAGCACCAGAACTACGATGTCAGCACCAGATCTATGATGTCAGCACCAGAATACGATGTCAGTACAGATCTACGATGTCAGCACAGAAACTACGATGTCAGCACCAGAACTACGATGTCAGCACCAGAACTACATGTCAGCACCAGAAACGATGTCCGCACAATACGATGTTCACCAGAAACTCAGCACAGAACTACGATGTCAGTCACCAGAATACGATGTCAGCACCAGAACTACGATGTCAGCACCAGATCTACAATGTCAGCACCAGAACTACGATGTCAGCACCTGAACTACGATGTCAGCACCAGAACTACGATGTCAGCACCAGAAGCACCAGATCTACAATGTCAGCACCAGAACTACGATGTCAGCACCTGAACTACAATGTCAGCACCAGATCTACGATGTCAGCACCAAGATCTACGATATCAGCACCAGATCTACGATGTTAGCACAATAACTACGATGTTAGCACCAGAACTACGATGTTAGTGCCAGAACTACGATGTCATCACCAGAACTATGATGTCAGCACCAGAACTACGATGTCAGCACCAGAACTACGATGTCAGCACCAGAACTACGATGTTAGCACCAGAACTACGATGTCAGCACCAGAACTACGATGTCAGCACCAGAACTACGATGTCATCACCATAACTACGATGTCAGCACCAGAACTACGATGTTAGCACCAGAACTACGATGTCAGCACCAGAACTACGATGTTAGCACCAGAACTACGATGTCAGCACCAGAACTATGACCTTGCAGAAAAGTAACCTCTTTGCATGGTTTTGGTTGCAGATTCAACCACGAGTTCTGGTTTTGGATCTAATGGGGATCTTTTGTCAAACATGTGACATTATGGAGAATGTTGTCTTGGTGACTGGTGTTTCATAAAGTGCTGTTTTCTCTGTGAGACGGGGAGAAGCCCCAACATTACAACCACCTGCTCACTACACAGATCTGGGATGTCAGAAGACTCCTCCTTAAACCTTCAGACCACACCTACAATCTACAGACTCCACCCACACAGCCTCAACAGTGTGTGTGTGTGTGTGTGTGTGTGTGTGTGTGTGTGTGAGACCCGTGTACTAGGCTCAAAGAAGAACTCTTGCTCAACCCACATGGGCCAGATAACATCCAGAAACCTTCCAGAAACCAGCAAATAAAAACAGACCTATCATGACTTCATCAGGTGACCTGGTCAGTGTCAGGTGACCTGGTCAGTGTCAGGTGACCTTGACCAGGCAGTTTTAATGTTGTTGCTGATGAGTTTCTGTAACACTAACGCTACTGGAGCAGAACCATCGTCCAGATGTTTTCATTTTCATTATCAACGTTGGGACCACCTGGAAGCAAATTTATGAATCCTGAAATGGCCAAGACTCCACCAAGCCACGCCCTCCTCTGTCTCTATTGGCCTGCCACTATACACCTGCCTGCTGCACTTTGATTTGGTACATCAATCACAGGTGTCACGGAACTGAGGAGATGAAAGCTCGGCTAAAAGCAGAATAACATCTTCATTAGAAACTCATTCAAACTGTTTATTACAGTTTGTTAATCACTACTTACGAGATAGGTAAGGTTATAAACGTATTGAAGAACATTAAATTTGACCTTATTTGTATTTTATTTGTATTTGTATTTAAATATGCACTGACTTTTTAAAAGCAGCGAAGCCACGTTTAAGGTGGGTGGTAAAAAACAGATCACACATCAAAGAAAAAAACAACTTGCTTTGCACAAAATCCTTAATACCAGCACTAAAACAACTGATCAGACATGTCCAACTATTTCTGCAAAGTGGAGATAAAGTTCACAGTTCTAGCCAGCCAATCAGAGACAGAGAAGGGCAGTTCAGCCAATCAGAGACAGAGAAGGGCAGTTCAGCCAATCAGAGACAGAGAAGGGCAGTTCAGCCAATCAGAGACAGAGAAGGGCAGTTCAGCCAATCAGAGACAGAGAAGGGCAGTTCAGCCAATCAGAGACAGAGAAGGGCAGTTCAGCCAAACTAGGACTCTTGAATTTACTCTGGAACACACTGATCAAACAGATTCTTTTATTTCAGTGCCAACGCTGCAAAGTTCACTTTAAAACAGAGTATGAAGGCGGGTTTCTGTGCAGCTGCAGGGGGGCGTGGTGCAGAGGTTCAGGGTTCAGGGAACCACAGGGGGACGTGGTGCAGCGGTTCAGGGAACCACAGGGGGACGTGGTGCAGAGGTTCAGAGAACCACAGGGGGACGTGGTGCAGAGGTTCAGAGAACCACAGGGGGACGTGGTGCAGAGGTTCAGAGAACCACAGGGGGACGTGGTGCAGAGGTTCAGAGAACCACAGGGGGACGTGGTGCAGAGGTTCAGGGAACCACAGGGGGACGTGGTGCAGAGGTTCAGGGAACCACAGGGGGACGTGGGGCAGAGGTTCAGGGAACCACAGGGGGACGTGGTGCAGAGGTTCAGGGAACCACAGGGGGACGTGGTGCAGAGGTTCAGGGAACCACAGGGGGACGTGGTGCAGAGGTTCAGGGAACCACAGGGGGACGTGGTGCAGAGGTTCAGAGAACCACAGGGGGACGTGGTGCAGAGGTTCAGAGAACCACAGGGGGACGTGGTGCAGAGGTTCAGGGAACCACAGGGGGACGTGGTGCAGAGGTTCAGGGAACCACAGGGGGACGTGGTGCAGAGGTTCAGAGAACCACAGGGGGACGTGGTGCAGAGGTTCAGAGAACCACAGGGGGACGTGGTGCAGAGGTTCAGAAAACCACAGGGGGACGTGGTGCAGAGGTTCAGAGAACCACAGGGGGGGACGTGGTGCAGAGGTTCAGAGAACCACAGGGGGACGTGGTGCAGAGGTTCAGAGAACCACAGGGGGACGTGGTGCAGAGGTTCAGAGAACCACAGGGGGACGTGGTGCAGAGGTTCAGAAAACCACAGGGGGACGTGGTGCAGAGGTTCAGAGAACCACAGGGGGACGTGGTGCAGAGGTTCAGAGAACCACAGGGGGACGTGGTGCAGAGGTTCAGAGAACCACAGGGGGACGTGGTGCAGAGGTTCAGAGAACCACAGGGGGACGTGGTGCAGAGGTTCAGAGAACCACAGTCAGGGAACCACAGGGGGACGTGGTGTGCAGAGGTTCAGGGAACCACAGGGGGACGTGGTGCAGAGGTTCAGGGAACCACAGGGGGACGTGGTGCAGAGGTTCAGGGAACCACAGGGGGACGTGGTGCAGAGGTTCAGGGAACCACAGGGGGACGTGGTGCAGAGGTTCAGAGGGGGAACCACGGGGGGACGTGGTTGCAGAGGTTCACGGAACACGGGGGGACGTGGTGCAGAGGTTCAGGGAACCACGGGGGGACGTGGTGCAGAGGTTCAGGGAACCACGGGGGACGTGGTGCAGAGGTTCAGGGAACCACGGGGGGACGTGGTGCAGA
The DNA here is from genome assembly GCA_018398805.1 of Hirundichthys speculiger. NCBI lineage: Eukaryota > Metazoa > Chordata > Actinopteri > Beloniformes > Exocoetidae > Hirundichthys > Hirundichthys speculiger. Next base: position 214,379 of record JAGFBZ010000474.1, read on the forward strand.
GGTTCAGGGAACCACAGGGGGACGTGGGCAGAGGTTCAGGGAACCACGGGGGGGGACGTGGTTGCAGAGGTTCAGGGGAACCACAGGGGGGACGTGGGGCAGAGGTTCAGGGAACCACAGGGAGACGTGGGGCAGAGGTTCAGGGAACCACAGACGTGGGGGGTTCAGGGAAACCACAGGGGGGTGGGCAGAGGTTCAGGGAAACCACAGGGGGGACGTGGGGCAGAGGTTCAGGGAACACAGGGGGACGTGGGGCAGAGGTTCAGGGAACCACAGGGGGACGTGGGGAGCAGAGGTTCAGGGAACCACAGGGGGACGTGGTGCAGAGGTTCAGGGAACCACAGGGGGACGTGGTGCAGAGGTTCAGGGAACCACAGGGGGACGTGGTGCAGAGGTTCAGGGAACCACAGGGGGACGTGGTGCAGAGGTTCACGGAACCACAGGGGGACGTGGTGCAGAGGTTCAGGGAACCACAGGGGGACGTGGTGCAGAGGTTCAGGAACCCAGGGGGGGAGCAGAGGTTCAGAGAACCACAGGGGGACGTGGTGCAGAGGTTCAGGGAACCACAGGGGGACGTGGTGCAGAGGTTCACGGAACCACGGGGGGACGTGGTGCAGAGGTTCAGGGAACCACAGGGGGACGTGGTGCAGAGGTTCAGGGAACCACAGGGGGGACGTGGTGCAGAGGTTCAGAGAACCACAGGGGGACGTGGGGCAGAGGTTCAGGGAACCACAGGGAGACGTGGGGCAGAGGTTCAGGGAACCACAGGGGGACGTGGGGCAGAGGTTCAGGGAACCACAGGGGGACGTGGGGCAGAGGTTCAGGGAACCACAGGGGGACGTGGTGCAGAGGTTCAGGGAACCACGGGGGACGTGGGCAGAGGTTCAGGGAACCACAGGGGACGTGGTGCAGAGGTTCAGGGAACCACAGGGGACGTGGTGGTGCAGAGGTTCAGAGGGGGAACCACAGGGGGACGTGGTGCAGAGGTTCAGGGAACCACAGGGGGGGACGTGGTTGCAGCGTTCAGGGAACCCAGGGGGACGCGGTGCAACGGTTCAGAGAACCCACAGGGAGACGTGGTGCAGAGGTTCAGGGAACCACAGGGGGACGTGGTGCAGCGGTTCAGGGAACCACAGGGGGACGTGGTGCAGAGGTTCAGGGAACCACAGGGGGACGTGGTGCAGAGGTTCAGGGAACCACAGGGGGACGTGGTGCAGCGGTTCAGGGAACCACAGGGGGACGCGGTGCAACGGTTCAGAGAACCACAGGGAGACGTGGTGCAGAGGTTCAGGGAACCACAGGGGGACGTGGTGCAGCGGTTCAGGGAACCACAGGGGGACGTGGTGCAGAGGTTCAGGGAACCACAGGGGGACGTGGTGCAGCGGTTCAGGGAACCACAGGGGGACGAACTGACACAGCTAGACTGCATGTCTGTTTCTGCAGCAGCTTGCTGGGCCCAGGATAACTGACGCCAGGACCGCTGGGTCCAGGATAACTGACGCCAGGACCGCTGGGTCCAGGATAACTGACGCCAGGACCGCTGGGTCCAGGATAACTGACGCCAGAACCGCTGGGCCCAGGACCCCTGGGTCCAGGATCACTGATGCCAGGACCAGGACTGGGTCCAAAGGAAATAAAGGTTTAACAAAATGGACAAACAGATTTTCTTCATCAACCAAACATGAATAAAATAAAGAATAAAAGTTAAATAAACCGAACTTACGAGGGGCATGAATTTGATGAAGCTGAACAGGAACGTCTTGAAATCTTTGGTGGAGCGACCAATGATGGCACTGCAGACCACAACATGCAGAGAGACGAGCCCATGTTAGAACCAGGACCGGGTTAGAACCAGGACAGGGTAGAACCAGGACAGGGTTAGAACCAGGACCTTCAGACGGGTCAGGACCAAACATCACTTCCTGTTCTAACAAACATCAGCGTTAAGCCCAAGTCAGAGCGCAGCCAGCTGTTAGAAGCAAACTCAGAGGTTCTGGACGGGTCCAGTTACCGCTGGGATGACTGAGACGTAGGAGTAAAAGTGGTTCCTGAACAGATGGAGGTCTCTGCTGATGATACCGCTGAGGAGAGTCCAGACAGAACCATCAGAACCTGGAAGGATGCAGTTACATACACAGTCCTGTCTACCTGTCTTCCTGTCTACCTGTCCACCTGTCCACCTGTCCACCTGTCTTCCTGTCTACCTGTTTACCTGTCCACCTGTCTACCTGTCTTCCTGTCCACCTGTCTTCCTGTCCTCCTGTCTACCTGTTTACCTGTCTTCCTGTCCACCTGTCTACCTGTCTACCTGTCTACCTGTCCTCCTGTCTACCTGTCTACCTGTTTACCTGTCTTCCTGTTTACCTGTCTACCCGTCTACCTGTTTACCTGTCTACCTGTCCTCCTGTCTACCTGTCTTTCTGTCCACCTGTCTGGCTGTTTAGCTGTCTACCTGTCTTCCTGTTTACCTGTCTACCTGTCCTCCTGTCTACCTGTCTATGCGTCTTCCTGACATTTTCCCACATATTATTCTGTGTCATCTATAATAAAACTGCCAATTCACTGCCACAAAATATAATTTATTGAGTTTAAAAGTTTAATTGACCTCAGTTTTCTAAAATTATTTTCAAATATGTCAGTAAGCCAGTATCAGTCACTGGTTTCATCCAGAGACCAGAGTCCCCAGGAGCTCATCCACTGCAGAACCAGTCTGCCATTAAAGGAGGTCATATCTGGAACATCAGGCCCAATGAAATAAAACTGATCATAGATACAAAACTTTCCCAGCAAAGGTCAAGAACTGGCTGAAAACAAAACAGGAACGTACAGCAGGTAAAATAAACACATCAGCATAACGACGTTTCTAAAGGGACTGTTGACATGAACCTTCCAGATGTTGGTAACAACCCGTGAAGAAATACAACCACAGATGTGAAATAAAACAGGGAAAAAGTATTTAACTCATGAAGAAAGGGAAATGCAACCAAGCATGGACAGACAAGACATCAGCTGAAAACAGCAGTCGTCTGGATTTGATACCAGCTTGGAAAAGACCTCCCTCCACTGCCACGAGCAAGGCAGCGATGAGTTTCATACACCATCCAATACCTCAGACAAAAACTCCAGGTGTGTTTGTTGCTCTAAACGCCACCACAGGAAGTTGTTGTTGTCCTGAGTTAGACCGACCAGAAAGACCGACCAGTAAAACCGACCAGAAAGACCGACCAGAAAGACCAGCCGGAAAGACCGACCAGAAAGACCGACCAGTAAAACCGACCAGAAAGACCAACCAGAAAGACCGACCAGAAAGACCGACCAGAAAGACCAACCAGAAAGACCAACCAGTAAAACCGAAAAGAAAGACCAGCCGGGAAGACCAGCCGGAAAGACCAACCAGAAAGACCAACCAGAAAGACCAACCAGTAAAACCGAAAAGAAAGACCAGCAGGAAGACGAGCCGGAAAGACCAACCAGAAAGACCAGCCAGAAAGACCGACCAGTAAAACCGACCAGAAAGACCGACCAGAAAGACCAACCAGAAAGACCAGCCGGAAAGACCGACCAGTAAAACCGACCAGAAAGACCAACCAGTAAAACCGAAAAGAAAGACCAGCCGGGAAGACGAGCCGGAAAGACCAACCAGAAAGACCGACCAGAAAGACCAGCCGGAAAGACCGACCAGTAAGACCGACCAGAAAGACCAGCCGGAAAGACCAACCAGTAAAACCGAAAAGAAAGACCAGCTGGGAAGACGAGCCGGAAAGACCAACCAGAAAGACCAGCCGGAAAGACCGACCAGTAAGACCGACCAGAAAGACCAGCCGGAAAGACCGACCAGTAAGACCGACCAGAAAGACCAGCCGGAAAGACCGACCAGTAAGACCAGCCGGAAAGACCAGCCGGAAAGACCGACCAGTAAGACCAACCAGAAAGACCAGCCAGAAAGACCAACCAGTAAAACCGAAAAGAAAGACCAGCCGGGAAGACGAGCCGGAAAGACCAACCAGAAAGACCGACCAGAAAGACCAGCTGGAAGGACGGGTGTTGGTTGAAAATTCTATCAGGTCACCGCGACCTGTGTTTTTTGAGTATCTTATGTAGCATATCTAACCCTGGACCCAGGCGCCACGGCGGCTGAGAAGAATGTAGCTCGAGGCTCAAATGTTGATAACGAGGGTTAAATTGACTGTGTTTTGCTCATTTCAGTGTCTAGTTTGCTGCTGTGAGGACTTGACCTTCTCTGCTTGTAGACAATGGAGATTAAATGTTACTTGCACCCTCTGTCAGATTGTCCAGTCAAGTGATTGTTAAGTATTTTATTACTGCCTCACCAGAACTCACTAATAATTGATAAACTATACCTTAATAGTGAAAATGTACAGAACGGTCCAGCCAATCAGCTGACTGGAAACCCAAGCTGAAGATCTATGACAGAACTAAAGTTCATAGAAGAGGACCAGCAACCTTCAAAATCAGAGCTGAGCAACAATGAGACTAGTTTCTCCATCCAGGAGCATCATTACCACCAAAGGATTAAAAACATTTCAGTACTTTTACAGGATTACACAGACTTCATTCATGGACATCTCTGGTTGGACTTCTTCATGACTTGTTGCCAACATCTGCTGGAGGATTCATGTCAACAGCACTCAAAAAATGATTTTTGTCCTTCATAAACATAAATCAACATTTTTAAGTCAACTTAAATGTTTAAAACTGTTGTGAAAAAAAATTTATCCCTACATGTATTTTAAATCATTTGATGACTAAAACGTCTGACTAAGACTTGAGGATAAACTTAACAAACCAGACTTGGCTTTGACTGGGATTCAGTGAATTGAATATCCATTTGGATGTAAAGAGGTCACAGCTACACCTCACCTGGACGACACCTGGATGACAGAGAACAGGAGCCATAACAACAGGCTGAATAAACCAGCCTAACTGATGACTAACCTGGAATAACAATTTACAGGAGTCCATGAAGGAGGAGGTACCCAGACACGATTTAAGGATTATGGTATCAGAGACGACGATGTTTACATTCCATTACAAAAACTAAAAGTTCATTTAAAACGAATAATTAAACATTACCAAAATATGCTCTTTATAAACGGAACGTAAACCAGTTGAGTATCGTTTATGTGTCTAGATGACCTAAGGATTATGATAGGGTTATAGTAGGGTAGATCAGGGTTTTAGTAGGGTTATAGTAGGGTAGATTAGGGTTTTAGTAGGGTTATAGTTGGGTAGATCAGGGTTTTAGTAGGGTTATAGTTGGGTAGATCAGGGTTTTAGTAGGGTTATAGTAGGGTAGATCAGGGTTTTAGTAGGGTTATAGTAGGGTAGATCAGGGTTTTAGTAGGGTTATAGTTAGGGTAGATCAGGGTTTTAGTAGGGTTTTAGTAGGGTAGATCAGGGTTTTAGTAGGGTTATAGTAGGGTAGATTAGGGTTTTAGTAGGGTTATAGTTGGGTAGATCAGGGTTTTAGTAGGGTTTTAGTAGGGTTATAGTAGGGTAGATTAGGGTTTTAGTAGGGTTATAGTTGGGTAGATCAGGGTTTTAGTAGGGTTATAGTTGGGTAGATCAGGGTTTTAGTAGGGTTATAGTTGGGTAGATCAGGGTTTTAGTAGGGTTATATTAGGGTGGATCAGGGTTTTAGTAAGGTTATAGTAGGGTAGATTAGGGTTTTAGTAGGGTTATAGTAGGGTAGATCAGGGTTTTAGTAGGGTTATAGTAGGGTAGATCAGGGTTTTAGTAGGGTTAGTAGTAGGGTAGATCAGGGTTTTAGTAGGGTTATAGTTGGGTAGATCAGGGTTTTAGTAGGGTTATATTAGGGTGGATCAGGGTTTTAGTAAGGTTATAGTAGGGTAGATTAGGGTTTTTGTAGGGTTTATAGTAGGGTAGATTAGGGTTTTAGTAGGGATAGTAGGGTAGTAGGGTTTAGTAGGGTTTAGTAGGGTAGATCAGGGATTAGTAGGGTTATAGTAGGGTAGATCAGGATTTTAGTAGGGTTATAGTAGGGTAGATCAGGGTTTTAGTAGGGTTATAGTAGGGTAGATCAGGATTTTAGTAGGGTTATAGTAGGGTAGATCAGGATTTTAGTAGGGTTATAGTAGGGTAGAGTAGGGTTATAGCAGGGTTATAGTGGGGTTATTGTAGGGTAGAGTAGGGTTGTAGTAGGGTAAAGTAGGGTTATAGTGGGGTTATTGTAGGGTAGAGTAGGGTTGTAGTAGGGTAGAGTAGGGTTATAGCAGGGTTATAGTAGAGTTATAGTAGGGTTGAAGTAGGGTTGTAGTAGGGTAGAGTAAGGTTATAGCAGGGTTATGATAGGGTAGAGTAGGGTTGTAGTAGGGTAGAGTAGGGTTATAGTAGGGTTGTAGTAGGGTAGAGTAGGGTTATAGCAGGGTTATAGTAGGGTAGAGTAGGGTTGTAGTAGGGTAGAGTAGGGTTATTGTATGGTAGAGTAGGGTTATAGCAGGGTTATAGTAGTGTTGAAGTAGGGTTGTAGTAGGGTTATAGTAGGGTTATAGTAGGGTAGAGTAAGGTTATAGCAGGGTTATGATAGGGTAGAGTAGGGTTATAGCAGGGTTATAGTAGGGTAGAGTAGGGTTACAGTAGGGTAGAGTAGGGTTATAGTAGGGTTGAGTAGGGTTATAGCAGGGTTACAGTAGGGTTATAGTAGGGTAAAGTAGGGTTATAGTAGGGTAGAGTAGGGTTGTAGTGGGGTAGAGTAGGGTTGTAGTAGGGGTAGAGTAGGGTTGTAGTAGGGTAGAGTAGGGTTGTAGTGGGGTAGAGTAGGGTTGTAGTGGGGTAGAGTAGGGTTGTAGTAGGGTAGAGTAGGGTATAGTAGGGTTGAAGTAGGGTTGTAGTAGGGTTATAGTAGGGTTATAGTAGGGTAGAGTAGGGTTATAGCAGGGTTATGATAGGGTAGAGTAGGGTTGTAGTAGGGTTATAGCAGGGTTATAGTAGGGTAGAGTAGGGTTACAGTAGGGTAGAGTAGGGTTATAGTAGGGTAGATTAGGGTTATAGTAGGGTTGAGTAGGGTTATAGCAGGGTTACAGTAGGGTTATAGTAGGGTTGTAGTAGGGTAGAGTAGGGTTGTAGTGGGGTAGAGTATGGTTGTAGTGGGGTAGAGTAGGGTTATAGTAGGGTAGATCAGGGTTTTAGTACGGTTATAGTAGGGTAGTAGGGTTTCGTAGGGTTTAGTAGGGTAGATCAGGGTTTTAGTAGGGTAGTAGGGGATAGGATTTTAGGGTTATAGTAGGAGTAGAGTCAGGGTTAGTAGGGGTTTAGTAGGGGTAGAGTAGGGTTTTAGTAGGGTAGATCAGGGTTTTAGTAGGGTTATAGTTGGGTAGATCAGGGTTTTAGTAGGGTTATAGTAGGGTAGATCAGGGTTTTTGTAGGGTTATAGTAGGGTAGAGTAGGGTTATAGTGGGGTTATTGTAGGGTTATTTTAGGGTTGTAGTAGAGTTACAGTAGGGTAGAGTAGGGTTATAGCAGGGTTATAGTAGGGTAGAGTAAGTTTATAGCAGGGTTTTGATAGGGTAGAGTAGGGTTATAATAGGGTAGATCAGGGTTTTAGTAGGGTTATAGTGGGGTTATTGTAGGGTAGAGTAGGGTTGTAGTAGGGTAGAGTAGGGTTATAGTAGGGTAGGGTAGGGTTATAGCAGGGTTATAGTAGAGTTATAGTAGGGTTGAAGTAGGGTTGTAGTAGGGTAGAGTAAGGTTATAGCAGCGTTATGATAGGGTAGAGTAGGGTTGTAGTAGGGTAGAGTAGGGTTATAGTAGGGTTGTAGTAGGGTAGAGTAGGGTTATAGCAGGGTTATAGTAGGGTAGAGTAGGGTTGTAGTAGGGTAGAGTAGGGTTATAGCAGGGTTATAGTAGGGTTGAAGTAGGGTTGTAGTAGGGTTATAGTAGGGTTATAGTAGGGTAGAGTAAGGTTATAGCAGGGTTATGATAGGGTAGAGTAGGGTTATAACAGGGTTATAGTAGCGTAGAGTAGGGTTACAGTAGGGTAGAGTAGGGTTATAGTAGGGTAGAGTAGGGTTATAGCAGGGTTACAGTTGGGTTATAGTAGGGTAAAGTAGGGTTATAGTAGGGTAGAGTAGGGTTAGTAGGTGTAGTAGGGTTGTAGGGGTAGTGGTAGGTTAGAGTAGGGTTTGTAGTAGGGTAGTAGGGTTTAGAGTAGGGTTTAGTAGGGTTTGTGTAGTGGGGTAGAGTAGGGTTGTGTGTAGTAGGGTAGGTCGGTAGAGTGGTTATGTGGGTAGTAGAGTAGGGTTTAGTAGGGTTTTAGAGTAGGGTTATAGTAGGGTAGAGTAGGGTTGTAGTAGGGTTAGAGTAGGGGTTTAGTAGTAGGGGTTAGAGTAGGGTTGTAGTTCGGGTTGAGTAGGGTTTATAGCAGGGTTACAGTAGGGTATAGTAGGGTTAGTAGGGTTGTAGTCGGGTTAGAGGGTAGGTGGTTGTAGTGGGGTAGAGTAGGGTTTTGTAGTAGGTAGAGTAGGGGTAGTAGTAGGGTAGGTAGTAGGGTAGTAGGGTAGAGTAGGGTTGTAGTAGGGTTATAGCAGGGTTATAGTAGGGTAGAGTAGGGTTACAGTAGGGTAGAGTAGGGTTATAGTAGGGTAGAGTAGGGTTATAGTAGGGTTGAGTAGGGTTATAGCAGGGTTACAGTAGGGTTATAGTAGGGTAGAGTAGGGTTGTAGTGGGGTAGAGTAGGGTTGTAGGGGGGTAGAGTAGGGTTGTAGTAGGGTAGAGTAGGGTTGTAGTGGGGTAGAGTAGGGTTGTAGTAGGGTTATAGTAGGTTAGAGTAAGGTTGTTGTAGGGTAGAGTAGGGTTATAGCGGGGTAGAGTAGGGTTGTAGTGGGTTAGAGTGGGTTGTAGTAGGGTAGAGTAGGGTTGTAGTAGGGAAGAGTAGGGTTGTAGTAGGGTAGAGTAGGGTTGTAGTGGGGTAGAGTAGGGTTGTAGTGGGGTAGAGTAGGGTTGTAGTAGGGTAGAGTAGGGTTGTAGTAGGGTAGAGTGGGTTGTAGTAGGGTAGAGTAGGGTTGTAGTAGGGTAGAGTAGGGTTGTAGTAGGGTAGAGTAGGGTTGTAGTGGGGTAGAGTGGGGTTGTAGTAGGGTTATAGTAGGGTTGAAGTAGGGTTATAGTAGGGTTATAGTAGGGAAGAGTAGGGTTAACTTGTTTGACTTAAACAGTTCAAAATGTTTTAAAATAAAGGGTTTTTTTTTTTCAGAACTGTGGTCAGATGTGAAATAGTTCATTAATAAAGTTCGGATTAGTGGCTTTAATACGTCTTTCAAGCTGTTGTTACTGGACTTGTTCTAATCTTCTCCGTCTCTGAAAACCCATCAGATGAACTCTACGTGGTTCTGAACTGGTCCGGTCGCATCAGAGGTTCTGACCTTTCGATCATGGTTCCGTTCTGGATCATCCAAACATCACAGTAGGTTCTGGCCACCAGCATGGAGGCGATGAGGCCCAGGTAGGCGGTCTGTGGAGGACACAACAGTGAGTATGGAAGACCTCATGGACTCAGGACCGGGTCAGCTAACCCTGGTCTCCTCCTGACCTCCTCTAGACCACCCCCTGGTCTCCTCCTGGTCTCCTCCTGACCTCCTCTAGACCACCCCCTGGTCTCCTCCTGACCTCCTCTAGACCACCCCCTGGTCTCCTCCTGGTCTCCTCTAGACCACCCCCTGGTCTCCTCCTGGTCTCCTCCTGACCTCCTCTAGACCACCCCCTGGTCTCCTCCTGGTCTCCTCTAGACCACCCCCTGGTCTCTCCTCCTCTAGACCCCCTGGTCTCCTCCTGACCTCCTCTAGACCCACCTCCTCCTGGTCTCCTCTGGTCTCCTCCTGACCTCCTCTAGACCACCCCCTGGTCTCCTCCTGGTCCTCCTCTAGACCACCCCCTGGTCTCCTCCTGACCTCCTCTAGACCACCCCCTGGTCTCCTCCTGACCTCCTCTAGACCACCCCCTGGTCTCCTCCTGGTCTCCTCCCTTCAACTCCCTCATCCACACTAGAAACTGGAAAAACAAGCTAAAAGAGTTTTCAGCTCATGTGAACTGGAGTCCTCTGAGGTTGGACAGTTTGAGTGTGTGCTGGAAAACTGCTCTGGTAATGACCAAAAGAGTTCTGGATGTTTTGATTCTCTGAACTGACACCAGACTTCCAGGTGTGGCTGGATCCAGATCCAGGAGGAGATTATTCCTGGTGTTTGGAAATTCATCTCCAAGATTCTCCAACAGACTGAACCAGCTGTGAAATGAACGTGGAGCTCCACATCTGATCATGAAAGGTACGAAGACAAGGTTGAAGCTGAGGTTAGCTAACCCTAACCCTCTGAACCTGCAACACCTGGACTAATCAGAAACATTAAAATTAAAAAGATATGTTTTAAAATGTAGTCATGTAGCTGCAGAGAATAAATGTCCATGGTAACTGATCTCCTCCTGGATCAGTTCAGTCAGGACAACTGGATTCATCTCTTATCTTGGTTAAGTGAAACAAGCTCCTGCACTAATCAGACCTGGGCCCCTGGACTTATCAGACCTGGGCCCCTGGACTTATCAGACCTGCTCCTCTGAAGACCATGTAAGGGTGACAGAGGGTGGCCACATCTGTGCAGATGTGTTTATGATGTTCTCAAGCGTTTACTTTAAGCAGAGTGAGGGTCAGAATGAACCGATCAATGATTAATAACCTGCTCAGCAGCTCCATGGTGTCCCCTGGTAGACTGGACTCTGGGTAGAAGGTCCAACTGGATGAATCTCCAGGCTTTTCTATCACAGAATGTTTAACTTCACTTATCTACAGCTACATGGATGATAACAGTTTTTCCACAACTGAAGGCTGTAAAATCCCCAGTCCCTGTTAGGCAGTCATCCCAGTTCTCCCAGTTCTCCCAGTCCGTCAATCTCAGCAGAAGAAAACAGTGAAGCTGAACCATATATATATATATATATTATATATATACATTATATATATATATATATATATATTTTTTAAATGCATATATATATACATATATATACATACATATACATACACATACATATACATATATATATATATATATATATATATATATATATGAGGGCTGTCAGTGTTTGTGTTTTTAATTGCTATATAGTATCTTCCGGAGTCTGATGGCTTTTTTATTTTTTAAATGTAAAGCACTTTGTGTTGCCTGAAGGCATGAAAAGCGCTCTATGAATAAAGTTTGATTTGATTTGATTTATCAAACACCGTCCGGAGGCAGTTTAACGGTAACTCATTAGGACCATGTGATCAGAGGAGGTGCTGCTACTCTACCCAGAACCAAGAACCACCTCCTGGTCCCAACACGATGACGTCAACACCGACGTACGGACAGGGAACCGACCTCCATGCAGAAAACTCGAGGCACCATGATCCGCAGAATCCGGAGGATCCGCAGGAAGAACACCTTGTCCACTGCTGCCTTGTCCTTCTTTCCATCTTTCTGCAGGACAGAAACCAGATGTTCACTTGCAGATGTTTCTCACAGATGTCATGAAAATATTCTATTTGAGCAGAAAAAAGTACCTCTGAGTTCAGCAGAAGATTTGAGGTTCCTTTGGTGCTGCAGAGAACAAAAATACTAATGAGTTACCAGAACTTCTGAAGATAAACAAAGTTCTGAGGACAGACTGAAGAACGTCCTCCAGAACTGAAGAATGTCCTCCAGAACTGAAGAACGTCCTCCAGAAATGAAGAACATCCTCCAGAACTGAAGAACGTCCTCTTCAACTGAAGAATGTCCTCTAATGGATAAAGAATGTCCTCTTAAACTAAAGAATGTCCTCCAATGGCTGAAGAACGTCTTCCAGAACTGAAGAACATCCTCCAACGGCTGAAGAACATCCTCCAGAACTGAAGAACGTCCTCCAGAAATGAAGAACATCCTCTAATGGATGAAGAACATCCTCCAGAACTGAAGTCCTCCAGAACTGAAGAATGTCCTCCAATGGCTGAAGAACATCTTCCAGAACTGAAGAACGTCCTCCAACGGCTGAAGAACATCCTCCAGAACTGAAGAACGTCCTCCAGAAATGAAGAACATCCTCTAATGGATGAAGAACATCCTCCAGAACTGAAGAACGTCCTCCAATGGTTGAAGAACGTCCCCCAGACCTGAAAAGCGTCCTCTAACAGATGAAGAACATCCTCCAGAACTGAAGAACATCCTCCAGAACTGAAGAACGTCCTCCAGAACTGAAGAACGTTCTCTAACGGATGAAGAATGTCCTCCAGAACTGAAGAACGTCCTCCAATGGTTGAAGAAGTCCTCCAATGGTTGAAGAACGTCCCCCAGAACTGAAGAACGTCCTTCAATGGTTGAAGAATGTTTTGCAGAACTGTAGAACGTCCTTCAGAACTGAAGAATGTCCTCCAGAACTGAAGAACGTCCTCTAACGGATGAAGAACGTCCTCCAGAACTGAAGAACATCCTACAACGGCTGAAGGACGTACTCCAGAACTGTAGAATGTCCCCCAGAACTGAAGAATGTCCTACAACGGCTGAAGGACGTACTCCAGAACTGAAGAACGTCCTCCAACGGCTGAAGAATGTAGACATTTAACAGCAAATTTACTAAAATTACAGGATTATTTTAAGTTAATGGAAGTTAATGTAAAGTTAAGATGAAGTAATTCAAGTTTAATGAAAAATCCAGAATTGAAAACCTTCCGTCCTTTAGAGGTTATTGAAGCAGAAGCTCCTCCCACTCTGGTGATGTCAGACTAATTATCAGAATTTAATCAAATATACCAAGAATTAAAAGAATCTAAATGGTTCCGACTTGATTCACCAGAACTTTGTAACAGAACCTAAATGGTTCTGACTTGATTCACCAGAACTTTGTAACAGAACCTAAATGGTTCTGAGAACCAGAACTGTAACAGAACTAAATGGTTCTGACTTGATTCACCAGAACTTTGTAACAATCCCGACTTGATTCACCAGAACTTTGTAACAGAATCACCAGAACTTGTAACAGAACCTAAATGGTTCTGACTTGATTCACCAGAACTTTATAACAGAACCTAAATGGTTCTGACTTGATTCCAAACTTTTAACAGAACTAAAGGTTTGACTGATTCCAGAACTTGTAACAGAATCTTAGTGGTTCTGACTTCATTCACCAGAACTTTGTAACAGAATCTAAATGGTTCCGACTTGATTCACCAGAACTTTGTAACAGAATCTAAATGGTTCTGACTTGATTCACCAGAACTTTGTAACAGAATCTTAGTGGTTCCGACTTGATTCACCAGAACTTTGTAACAGAATCTAAATGGTTCCGACTTCATTCACCAGAACTTTGTAACAGAACCTAAATGGTTCTGACTTGATTCAACAGAACTTTGTAACATAATCTTAGTGGTTCCGACTTGATTCACCAGAACTTTGTAACAGAATCTAAATGGTTCTGACTTGATTCACCAGAACTTTGTAACAGAATCTAAATGGTTCTGACTTGATTCACCAGAACTTTGTAACAGAATCTAAATGGTTCTGACTTGATTCACCAGAACTTTGTAACAGAATCTTAGTGGTTCCGACTTGATTCACCAGAACTTTGTAACAGAACCTAAATGGTTCCGACTTGATTCACCAGAACTTTGTAACAGAATCTTAGTGGTTCCGACTTCATTCACCAGAACTTTGTAACAGAACCTAAATGGTTCCGACTTGATTCACCAGAACTTTGTAACAGAATCTTAGTGGTTCCGACTTGATTCACCAGAACTTTGTAACAGAACCTAAATGGTTCTGACTTGATTCACAGAATTTGTAACAAATCTCTTGACTGATTCACAGAACTTTGTAACAGAAGTGGTTCCGACTTTGATTCACCAAACTTTGTAACAGAATCTAAATGGTTCCGACTTCATTCACCAGAACTTTGTAACAGAATCTAAATGGTTCCGACTTGATTCACCAGAACTTTGTAACAGAATCTTAGTGGTTCCGACTTCATTCACCAGAACTTTGTAACAGAATCTTAGTGGTTCCGACTTGATTCACCAGAACTTTGTAACAGAATCTTAGTGGTTCTGACTTGATTCACCAGAACTTTGTAACAGAACCTAAATGGTTCCGACTTAATTCACCAGAACTTTGTAACAGAATCTTGGTGGTTCCGACCGGAATCAGGGTCAGAGCCCGGCACTGTGGGCTGTTCGGTGTCGGACTTCGGTTCAGGTAAAGTTCAGCAGGCTGTTGCTACCGTGAACGCGCAGCCGCGCGCACCCGGTCTGGGTCACCTGTCCGTGCCGTTCTCACCTGGTCCGTGTGTGGTTCCGGTTCCGGTTCCGCAGCAGGAGCAGAACCAACAGCAGCCCTCCGGCGGCTCCGCAGTTCCTGGCGGTGACGAGCTTACTGAACGCAGCCATGACCCGAACCTGGACCTGACACCGCCGCTTCCGGCTTCCGCCTGTCTTCTTCACCGGTTGTGACGTCACAGAAGCGGGCGTTACCGCCGCCTGCAGGGGAAAAGACCGAACTGAACCAGAACCTGGACCGGCATCGCAGTGTGAGGTTTGCCCGGTATCTGTGCCGGCTTATCTGAGCCGGTTCCGTCCTCTGGTTCCGGTCTGAGTTCTGCAGAACAGCCGTCCTGTTCCAGACCGTCGTTCTCCATCCAGACTGGACGCAGTTCCTCCCGCCGCCACCAGGAGGCTCCAGAGCTGCAGGACCATCTGGACCTCAGCCAGGCTGGTCCTGCAGCTCTGGACCAGCCCGGACCATCTGGACCTCAGCCCGGATCCAGATCACAGATTAAAGCAGCTGTCCTCCTCTATTTTTAGTTTTAGTTATTTTATTTACAAATGTTTTTTGTTTCAGATCTTTTTTTCGTTTCCCCCCTGGGGATCAATAAAGTTGATCTCATCTGATATTTATTTCAGGGTGTCTGAAGTTTTTCCAGGTAGAAATTCTGATTTTATTTAATTTTATGACTTTTTACAAAGTCAGACATTTTTCTTGTCTTTTTAAATTTTATTTTTCAAATTTCAATTTCCCAAATTTGTGACTATAGACAGTTGGCTTTTTCTGACTGTACTGATTGATTGATTTGAACCTAAAAAGCTGGAAACAGGGTTTGGGTTGACGGTCCATCTTCTGGGTAGATTTCTAAACAGAACCGTTTCAGAATTTCAGAGGAACTGGAACCTGGACTCTGAAACGCTCCGTCTGAGTTTGGATCTTAAAATTTGTATTTTTGTGTTTTTTTTAATCGACAGTGTTGAACACATATATAGTGTTTTATAAAGATATTATTTCTGGAATCATCCTCATAAACAGTGATATGAAATAAATACACCTGGGAGCTGATATATATTTAAACATCTGTGGAGGAGACGATCCACTGAGGAGACACCTGAAGGAGACACCTGAAGGAGACACCTGAAGGGAAAGAAGTGTCTGCTACACAAACATGGGTTGTTTCTAGAATATTATTATTTATTATTTATTCAGTGTTAAACTGGAGACAAGATAACAGAATAATAAACACATTAATATCAATACGTCTGTAGAATCATTAGTTTTGATCACCTGCTGACTCAAAAACGTCTTTGCTTCGTCACGCTGAAGACAAACAGGTGCTTGGACCTTTCATGTGGACAGAGAGGACACAGAAATGACTTTGGACAGGAATCTGTTGTCTTGTCGTCACCAGCGAGTTTGTGTCTCCAACTCTGATCTTTTCATAAATGTTTACGTTCATGAACTTTACTGCTTTGGTGTAACAGGATGAAACTGCTCCGATTCACGTGGTTCTGATCCAAACCAGAGTTTAACAGCACAGAAAAACAAATAAAAGCCACTGTTGTGTTTAAATTTGGGCATTTCCTTCTCATAAACATAGATTTAAATTATACTCTAACTGTGTTCTGATGAGGTTAATTCAGTTGTTAAACAGGAATACGACTGAGGTGTAAAACAGAGTTTTATTCTTTATGAATGTAAATTCAGAGGTCGTTACAGAACGATGGATGGTTCAGAACGACAAGTTCTCAGCAGGAAACAGTCGCTGTTAGACGTCACATGAAAACATCAGGACCTTGGTAAGTTCTCTAGACGTCTACACGTCTAAACTTAGCAGAACGATAAAACTGTGGCCTTCGAACACGCAGGAATCCAGACCAGAAGTCATGGACTCATGACTCAGCACTTTAGCTCCAAACGCAGTTTTTAACATGACACACCTCTAATATTTATTCATCATAATATTTATTCATTATTGAATCATTTATTTCAACCACCTGGTGACTGCGGTAACTAACTAGTACTGGAGATAAACCTGCAGACTCGGTACTGACTGGATAAAATCACTGCAGCAAAGAGGTCCAACATCAGAGGAACAACTGGAAACATCTGGGTCCAACAGACAGAACCAACGAGGCTCAGAGAGACAGTTCAGAGACAACTAAAGGCTCAAAACTGGTCTGGTACCAGGAACCAGGAACCATTTATGTCCCTTCAGAACATAAATGAGAGACAGTTCAGAGACAACTAAAGGCTCAAAACTGGTCTGGTACCAGGAACCAGGAACCATTTATGTCCCTTCAGAACATAAATGAGAGACAGTTCAGAGACAACTAAAGGCTCAAAACTGGTCTGGTACCAGGAACCAGGAACCATTTATGTCCCTTCAGAACATAAATGAGAGACAGTTCAGAGACAACTAAAGGCTCAAAACTGGTCTGGTACCAGGAACCAGGAACCATTTATGTCCCTTCAGAACATAAATGAGAGACAGTTCAGAGACAACTAAAGGCTCAAAACTGGTCTGGTACCAGGAACCAGGAACCAGGAACCATTTATGTCCCTTCAGAACATAAATGAGAGACAGTTCAGAGACAACTAAAGGCTTAAAACTGGTCTGGTACCAGGAACCAGAACCATTTATGTCCCTTCAGAACATAAATGAGGGACAGTTCAGAGACAACTAAAGGCTCAAAACTGGTCTGGTACCAGGAACCAGGAACCAGGAACTATTTATGTCCCTTCAGAACATAAATGAGGGACAGTTCAGAGACAACTAAAGGCTCAAAACTGGTCTGGTACCAGGAACCAGGAACCAGGAACCGTTTATGTCCCTTCAGAACATAAATGAGAGACAGTTCAGAGACAACTAAAGGCTCAAAACTGGTATGGTACCAGGAACCAGGAACAGGAACATTTATGTCCCTTCAGAACATGAATGAGAGACAGTTCAGAGACAACTAAAGGCTCAAAACTGGTCTGGTACCAGGAACCAGGAACCATTTATGTCCCTTCAGAACATAAATGAGAGACAGTTCAGAGACAACTAAAGGCTCAAAACTGGTCTGGTACCAGGAACCATTTATGTCCCTTCAGAACATAAATGAGAGACAGTTCAGAGACAACTAAAGGCTCAAAACTGGTCTGGTACCAGGAACCAGGAACCAGGAACCATTTATGTCCCTTCAGAACATAAATGAGAGACAGTTCAGAGACAACTAAAGGCTCAAAACTGGTCTGGTACCAGGAACCAGGAACCATTTATGTCCCTTCAGAACATAAATGAGAGACAGTTCAGAGACAACTAAAGGCTCAAAACTGGTATGGTACCAGGAACCAGGAACCAGGAACCAGGAACTATTTATGTCCCTTCAGAACATAAATGAGGGACAGTTCAGAGACAACTAAAGGCTCAAAACTGGTCTGGTACCAGGAACCAGGAACCATTTATGTCCCTTCAGAACATAAATGAGAGACAGTTCAGAGACAACTAAAGGCTCAAAACTGGTCTGGTACCAGGAACCAGGAACCATTTATGTCCCTTCAGAACATAAATGAGAGACAGTTCAGAGACAACTAAAGGCTCAAAACTGGTCTGGTACCAGGAACCAGGAACCAGGAACCATTTATGTCCCTTCAGAACATAAATGAGAGACAGTTCAGAGACAACTAAAGGCTCAAAACTGGTATGGTACCAGGAACCAGGAACCAGGAACTATTTATGTCCCTTCAGAACATAAATGAGAGACAGTTCAGAGACAACTAAAGGCTCAAAACTGGTCTGGTACCAGGAACCAGGAACCATTTATGTCCCTTCAGAACATAAATGAGAGACAGTTCAGAGACAACGAAAGGCTCAAAACTGGTCTGGTACCAGGAACCAGGAACCATTTATGTCCCTTGAGAACATAAATGAGAGACAGAGACCAAGATTTCATTTACTGACTGAAAGGTTTATTCAGACGCACAGGGGCCCGGTACATTTACCTGGGGCTCCAGGGTCCAGTACATTCATCTGGGGGTCAAGGGCCCGGTACATTTACCTGGGGCTCAAGGGGCCCGGTACATTAACCTGGGGCTCCAGGGGCCCGGTACATTAACCTGGGGGCCAGGGGGCCCGGTACATTTACCTGGGGGTCCAGGGGCCCGGTACATTTACCTGGGGGTCCAGGGGCCCAGTACATTTACCTGGAGCTCCAGGGGCCCGGTACATTTACCTGGAGGTCCAGGGGCCCGGTACATTAACCTGGGGCTCCAGGGGCCCGGTACATTTAACCTGGGGGTCCAGGGGCCCGGTACATTTACCTGGAGGTCCAGGGGCCCGGTACATTTACCTGGGGGTCCAGGGGCCCGGTACATTTACCTGGGGGTCCAGGGGCCCAGTACATTTACCTGGAGCTCCAGGGGCCCGGTACATTAACCTGGAGCTCCAGGGGCCCGGTACATTGCCCTGTGGTACTGCATTTTCTTCTTAAACTTCTCATGAACATTTCTCTGTTGGGGTTTGGACCTAAATGCAGGAGAGCAGGAGGCAGAAAAGTCCAACAATCAAAGTCTTTATTCATCCAATAAAATCCAGAACAAAAGCTTACTTCCCAAAAACAATGAAAGGGTTAGAGGGTTAGGGTTAGAGGGTTAGGGTTAGGGTTAGAGGGTTAGGGTTAGGGTGAGGGTTGGGGTTAGGGGTTAGAGGGTTAGGGTTAGAGGGTTAGGGTTAGAGGGTTAGGGTTAGGGTTAGAGGGTTAGGGTTAGAGGGTTGGGGTTAGGGTTAGGGTTAGGGTTAGGGTTAGGGTTAGGGTTAGGGTTAGGGGTTAGGGTTAGAGGGTTGGGGTTAGGGTTAGGGTTAGGGTTAGAGGGTTAGGGTTAGGGTTAGGGTTAGAGGGTTAGGGTTAGGGTTAGGGTTAGGGTTAGAGGGTTGGGGTTAGAGGGTTAGGGTTAGGGTTAGAGGGTTAGGGTTAGAGGGTTGGGGTTAGAGGGCAGGAAGGACAACAGATGAAGTACTGATGAGGGGAAAAGACTTCATACAGAGAGAACAAAGACACAGGTGAGAACAATCAGGGAGATGAACAACAGGAAGTGAAGTTCAAAAAAATAAGGGACAGACAGACCTTCAAATTAAAACAGGAAACAGAACACAAAGAACTGAAGAGGAAACATAAGGCACCCAACCCTCACCAGAAAAATGTCTGAAGAATTTATGATGCTTATGAACTTCAGTTTGACCCAACACAACAGCTGGTTTGTATATCTAATTTTCTAAGATGAGAAACTTCTGAACGTCAGGCCCGTTCAGTATATCGAAGTTCTGGTTACGTTCACGACCTCCCGATTCCAACCAGCAGGGCCACCAAGAAGGAGAGGTTCCCCAGGAAGTAGAGGAGCACGAGCAGACTGTCAGCAGCCTAGAACAGAAGACATGACTCCATGATGAAGCAGTCACATGACCCTGCAGTCACATGACCCTGCAGTCACATGAAGCTGCAGTCACATGACCCAGCAGTCACATGACCCTGCAGTCACATGACCCAGCAGTCACATGACCCAGCAGTCACATGACCCATGCAGTCACATGACCACAGCAGTCACATGACCCTGCAGTCACATGACCCTGCAGTCACATGACCCTGCAGTCACATGACCCAGCAGTCACATGACCCAGCAGTCACATGACCCTGCAGTCACATGACCTGCAGTCACATGACCCAGCTGTCACATGACCCTGCAGTCACATGACACAGCAGTCACATGACCCAGCAGTCACATGACCCTGCAGTCACATGACACAGCAGTCACATGACACAGCAGTCACATGACCCAGCAGTCACATGACACAGCAGTCACATGACCCAGCAGTCACATGACACAGCAGTCACATGACCCAGCAGTCACATGACCCTGCAGTCACATGACACAGCAGTCACATGACCCAGCAGTCACATGACTCTGCAGTCACATGACCAAGCAGTCACATGACCCAGCAGTCACATGACACAGCAGTCACATGACCCTGCAGTCACATGACCCTGCAGTCACATGACCCAGCAGTCACATGATCCAGCAGTCACATGACCGAGCAGTCACATGACCCACAGTCACATGACCCAGCAGTCACATGACCCTGCAGTCACATGACCAGCAGTCACATGACTGAGCTGCTGCTGTCGTTGTCTGGTCGACTTACCGTCAAGAAATTTAGTCCCAGAGAAGAATCTGAAACAACATCAGAGAGAAGATCTTTACACACTCGTCTCCAAACACACGTTTAAACTGTTCTACTCGTCTGCAGGAGCAACACCAGCAGGTGGAGCTGAAGCTCCGCCCCTCGCCAGCAGCTCCGTCATCATCACAAACTCGTGGTTTCACAGCAAAGACCTGCAGTTTGGTCAAATTTGTGATATTTATGACAAAAATAAGATATTTATGCAAAAAAAAATTGGGATTATATGGAATTCACATTTTTAAAATAAAAATTTGATTCTTGGACATTTAGTTGTGATTTTATGTAAAAAGGTGCAGTTTTATAAGGTTATCAGTTTTCTGCTGATCTCTTAAAAGTATCTGGATGACTGAGGACATGTTTGTGGAAACACCTGGAGGGTTGGTCCAACAATCTGAAACAGCTGCTGCATGAGGAACTGGACTAACTGGACCCTAACTGGACCCTAACTGGACTCCTTAACTGGACTCTAACTAACTGGATCCTAACTGGACTCTAACTGGACCTAACTGGACTCTAACTGGACCCTAACTGGACTCTAACTGGACTCTAAACTGGACCTAACTGGACTCTATGGACCTCTAACTGGACTCTAAACTCTAACTGGACTAACTGGACCCTAACTGGACTCTAACTGGATCTAACTGGACTAACTGGATCTAACTGGACCCTAACTGGACCCTCTAACTGGACCTAACTGGACCCTAACTGGACTCTAACTGGACTCTAACTGGACTAACTGGACCCTAACTGGACTCTAACTGGACTCTAACTGGACTCTAACTGGACTCTAACTGGACCCTAACTGGACTCTAACTGGACCCTAACTGGACCCTAACTGGACTCTAACTGGACCCTAACTGGACCTAACTGGACTCTAACTGGACCCTAACTGGACCCTAACTGGTCCTTAACTGGACTCTAACTAACTGGACCCTAACTGGACCCTAACTGGATCTAACTGGACTCTAACTGGACCCTAACTGGACTCTAACTGGACCCTAACTGGACTCTAACTGGACTCTAACTGGACCCTAACTGGACTCTAACTCTAACTGGACTCTAACTGGATCTAACTGGACCCTAACTGGACCTCTAACTGGACTCTAACTGGACTCTAACTGGACCCTAACTGGACTCTAACTGGACTCTAACTGGACTCTAACTCTAACTGGACCCTAACTGGACCCTAACTGGTCCTTAACTGGACTCTAACTAACTGGACCCTAACTGGACTCTAACTGGATCTAACTGGACTCTAACTGGACCCTAACTGGACTCTAACTGGACCTCTAACTGGACCTAACTGGAAACTGGTCTCTAACTGGACTCTAAACTAAACTGGACCCTAACTGGACCCTAACTGGTCCTTAACTGGACTCTAACTAACTGGACCCTAACTGGACTCTAACTGGACTCTAACTGGACTCTAACTGGACCCTAACTGGACTCTAACTGGACCCTAACTGGACCCTAACTGGACTCCTAACTGGACTCCTAACTGGACTAACTGGACCCTAACTGGACTAACTGGACTCTAACTGGATCTAACTGGACTCTAACTGGACCCTAACTGGACTCTAACTGGACCCTAACTGGACTGGACCCTAACTGGAACTCTCTGGACCTCTAACTGGACTCTAACTGGACTAACTGGACTCTAACTGGACTCTAACTGGACTCTAAACTGGACTCTAACTGGACTCTAACTGGACCCTAAACTGGTCCTCTAACTGGACTCTAACTAACTGGACCCTAACTGGACTCTAACTGGATCTCTAAACTGGACTCTAAACTGGGACCCTAACTGGACCTTAACTGGACTCTATGGACTAACTGGACTCTAACTGGACCCTAACTGGTGGACTCTAAACTGGACTAAACTGGACCAACTAACTGGACCCTAACTGGACTCTAACTGGACTCTAACTGGACTCTAACTGGACTAACTGGACCCTAACTGGACTCTAACTGGACCCTAACTGGACTCTAACTGGACTCTAACTGGACTCTAACTGGACCTAACTGGAAACTGGACTCTAACTGGACCCTAACTGGACTCTAACTGGACTCCTAACTGGACCCTAACTCTAACTGGACTCTAACTGGACTCTAACTGGACTCTAACTGGATCTAACTGGACTCTAACTGGACCCTAACTGGACTCTAACTGGACCCTAACTGGACCCTAACTGGTCCTTAACTGGACTCTAACTAACTGGACCCTAACTGGACTCTAACTGGACTCTAACTGGACTCTAACTGGATCTAACTGGACCCTAACTGGACCCTAACTGGTCCTTAACTGGACTCTAACTAACTGGACTCTAACTGGACTCTAACTGGACTCTAACTAACAACTGGACTCTAACAGGACCCTAACTGGACTCTAACTGGATTATAACTGGACTCTTACTGGTCCTTAACAGGACCCTAACTGGACTCTAACTGGATTATAACTGGACTCTTACTGGTCTCTAACTGGACCCTAACTGGACTCTAACTGGATTATAACTGGTCTCTAACTGGACCCTAACTGGACTCAAACTGGATCTAACTGGACTCTAACTGGACTCTAACTGGACTCTAACTGGATCTAACTGGACTCTATAACTGGACTCTAACTGGACCTTAACTGGACTCTAACTGGTCCTTAACTGGACTCTAACTGGATTATAACTGGTCTCTAACTGGACCCTAACTGGACTCTAACTGGACCCTAACTGGACTCTGACTGGACCCTAACTGGACCTAACTGGACTCTAACTGGACCCTAACTGGACCCTAACTGGACCCTAACTGGACTCTAACTGGACCCTAACTGGACCCTAACTGGACTCTAACTGGACCCTAACTGGACTCTTGACTGGACTCTAACTGGTCCTTAACTGGACTCTAACTGGACCCTAACTGGACTCTAACTGGACCCTAAATGGACCTTAACTGGACTCTAACTGGACCCTAACTGGACTCTAACTGGACCCTAACTGGACCCTAACTGGACCCTAACTGGACCCTAACTGGACTCTACTAACTGGACTAACTGGACTCTAACTCTAACTGGACCCAACTGGACCCTAACTGGACCCTAACTGGACTCTAACTAACTGGTCCTTAACTGGACTCTAACAGGACCCTAACTGGACTCTAACTGGACCCTAACTGGATCCTAACTTCTCTTCCTGCTCTCGGCGAAGGCGGACGCTTCTCTGAGCTCCCTTATCTATCTGTTCCTGCAGCTGCAACTTTCTGTCTCGTCCGTGCTTCGAAGCGTTTTTTCTGCAGAATATCCGAATAACCATGGATTTAGAGCTGGTCTCTGAATGCAATGATCAAATTTTTCAACAACAAGACAAGGGCAAAGGAGCCTTCTGCCCGGGGGGGTACGACGCAGCGGGGTACGTGATGGACTCCTGGGGCCAAATGGAAACTTCATTGTCTCGCCCACTGCACGTGGAGGATGTCGAAGACGCATTCATTTTGGATTATGATCACAGGATTTCTACTGATTGGCGCGGGTGGACTTGGTGTACCGGAAAATTAAACGCACGGAGGCTATAAATTCGGATTCGAGAAAACTTCCACCCCGCCGGCGTGTGTGAGAAAGTTGACAACGTAATCAAAAGACTGGAAGACATGGACGGAAATGGGAGCTCAGAACTTGAATCAAACCCAAGGGATGATTCTGGACTTCTTTGGGCGAATGACAACAATCTTGAAGGATTCACGCGGATCAGGAGAATGGCCAATAAATTCGGAATATTGAAGTATTCCCACCAGAGAAATCCAGCAGAACTTCAAGGCGGACGAGAGTGTGTCTCAGCCTGCCACAAACAATTCTTTCTGTTTTGGCTCCTGAAGCACAGCCTTCAAGGCCGCTCCCTTATCTATCTCCTGGATGCTGTGTGGCTTGGACGCTTTCTACCCCCCACCCCCCTCTGCACCTGGAGACCAGGATCTTCAGGCGACTGACTGCACTCTACACTGATCACACGACTCCCCCCCCCACCTCAACGTCTTCGCTGGCCCCCCCCCCTCCCGCCCTGCGCACCTCCCCCTTCTCCCCCGTGTGGCGATGGACTGACTGCGCATGCGCCCAAGGCTGCTGCGCGTGCACAGACTGTCAAAAACTGGGTTATCCGCCATCATGTTCTATCAATGTCCTGTGTTACGTCTGTACATGCTTAATTAAATGTGCTGAGTGTTTTTTTTCCCCTCTCACGACGTGTCCTTTTGACACGTAGTGGGAGATGTTCTTTTTAACCTCCACCCTCCTTCCCCAATTTATCTTTTTTCAATCTAAGTTAGCGCGGAGCGACACTACTCAGGACATCCATGCCTAAATTTGTTGTTGTTTTTTATATGTTTCTTGGATGGTACTGGGCCAATTTCGTTGTACTGGGACTGGACTGGACCTAACTGGACTCTAACTGGACTCTAACTGGATCCTAACTGGACCCTAACTGGACTCTAACTGGATCCTAACTGGACCCTAACTGGACTCTAACTGGACCCTAACTGGACTCTAACTGGACTCTAACGTGACTCTAACTGGCTCCAGACACCTGCCATGAACATCTGGAAGACCATGTCTGCAGTGAAACAGCATCGTACCTGATCTGTTGACCTTCCAGCGTCTGAGGCCCTCCAACAGGAGGTAGAACATCACCTCCCAGCCCACGAAGCCCCCCATGACCTTCATCAGCCACTGCTCATCATCAATCCAGCTCAGACCTGTAAAAATGGCTGCCACTGCGGTTCCACAGAGAAACAGACATCTGAGAACCTACTGGCCGGCTGAAGATGTGGAGAGTCTCCAAGAAACCACAGACGTACCAGCTAAACCCTTAATGGCCGTTCCGTTCAGAGAATGTAGCCAGTTGAAGACGAAACGCCTGTGAAAGACCAGATGAAGATGAAGTGACCAGCAGAGAACGTCCAGGTTCCTCCAACATGACTGACCACTGACAGTCTGGTGGAGACGAGTCTCCAACACCTGCATCTGCATGAGCTCACAAAGACCTTCGCACTCAAGCAGCTCTCAGATGTTTTTGAGACAGTTGTTCCTCAAAGTTATTCCTCATGTTCCAGTTAAAAAAAGAAACTTGATTTTACCGTAACACCAAACCACATTCAAAATATTAACAAATATTAGAAAATACTAGATACCTGCAGAAATATGCAGCAAATCTATACAGAAGTCAGACAGATATGGAAACACACACACACAACTGTGTATAAATCCACCAACAGAAACACACCTGGACACCTCTGGAGACATCAGACAGAGGCCAACACCTCCAAACAGGTGCACACATGTAAAAACCTGCAGGTAGACCGGCAGCAGTAAGCTGACTCAGATACCTACATGGAGTCCTGAGGTCCACAGCGCAGCAGAGCCAGGATGGACTGGATCAGAGACAGAATCAGAACCAGACAGCCCAACACGGGATGAGCGCCCTGCAGACACACCGACACTGTCACCTCACCTGCTCACTGAGGACAGGAAGTCCTATCACCTGAGTGACCTTCAGAGGGAGACACCTGCACAGGTGGAGCTCCGCCCACTTCCTGACCACCTGAGCAGCAGTTTTACCATCAGAAGGAGTGGTCCATTGGCAAAAAGTTACTATATTGTCAAATTTGTGATTTTACAACAAAATAATTTGGAATTTTGCTGTAAAATTGTAAATTCCCCAATATGGCAACTTTTTCATAAAAAAACGTATTTTTGCGAGAAAATCTTAAATTTGTCTGTTTGTTGATGAAACAGTGACGTGGTGTGATGCATCATGTGCTGCTGGTTCGTGGTTGTAGTCACTGACCCCAGACCAGGTCTTGACATGGGCGAAGACCAGGATGAAGGCGATGACGGTGGCGGCGACCGTGACGGTCATCAGCGTGATGTGGACCTGGAGGAACATGGACGTCTGCTTCGTCTTTGTCTTTGGTTATACTGTTTCAGACGTGCTGATTGGTTCTGAACTCACCACAAACCAGAGAGCTTTGCCTCCCAGCTTCTGTCCGGCAGCCATTCCCTTCAGGTACCGGGCCACCATCATTCCCACCGATCCCGTCGTCATCCAGGCGATCAGCATCAGGGCTCCTGAAACATCAGTCCAGGTGAGGAACAGGTGAGCTCTTCAGACATAGGTGCTCTTCGTACTTCGTCACCCAGACGTAGTCCCAGACCTCATCAGCCACTAGAGGGCAGGGACGCTACAGAGGCTATAGATGCTACAAAAGCTACAGAGTCTACAGAGGCTACAGAAGCTACAGAGGCTACTGGGGCTACAGAGGCTACAGGGGCTACAGAGGCTACAGAAGCTACAGGCTACAGAAACTACAGGGGCTACAGAAGCTACAGAAGCTACAGGGGCTACAGGGGCTACAGAGGCTACAGAGGCTACAGAAGCTACAGAGTCTACAGAAACTACAGGGGCTACAGAAGCTACAGAAACTACAGGGGCTACAGGGGCTACAGGGGCTACAGAGGCTACAGGCGCTACAGAAGCTACAGAGTCTACAGAGGCTACAGAAGCTACAGAGGCTACAGGGGCTACAGAGGCTACAGAGGCTACAGGCTACAGGGGGCTACAGAGGCTACAGGGGCTACAGAAACTACAGGGGCTACAGAGGCTACAGGGGCTACAGAGGCTACAGGGGCTACAGAAGCTACAGAAACTACAGGGCTACAGAAGCTACAGGAGGCTACAGGGGCTACAGAGGCTACAGGGGCTACAGGAGCTACAGGGCTACAGAGGCTACAGGGCTACAGGGCTACAGAGGCTACAGGGGCTACAGGGGCTACAGGAGGCTACAGAGCTACAGGCTACAGGGCTACAGGGCTACAGAAGCTACAGAGGGGCTACAGGGGCTACAGAGGCTACAGAGGCTACAGGGGCTACAGAAGCTACAGGGGCTACAGAGGCTACAGGGGCTACAGGGGCTACAGAAGCTACAGGCTACAGGGCTACAGGGCTACAGAGGCTACAGGGGCTACAGGGGCTACAGAAGCTACAGAGGCTACAGAAGCTACAGGGCTACAGGGGCTACAGAGGCTACAGAGGCTACAGGGGCTACAGAAGCTACAGGGGCTACAGGGGCTACAGAGGCTACAGAAGCTAAAGGGGCTACAGGGGCAACAGAAGCTAAAGGGCCTACAGGGGCTACAGAAGCTACAGGGGCTACAGAGGCTACAGAAGCTACAGGGGGCAAAGCTAAAGGGGCTACAGGGGCTACAGAAGCTAAAGGGGCTACAGGGGCAACAGAAGCTAAAGGGGCTACAGAGGCTACAGAAGCTAAAGGGGCTACAGGGGCAACAGAAGCTAAAGGGGCTACAGGGGCAACAGAAACTAAAGGGGCTACAGGGGCTACAGAAGCTAAAGGGCTACAGGGGCAACAGAAGCTAAAGGGGCTACAGGGGCAACAGAAGCTAAAGGGGCTACAGGGCAACAGAAGCTAAAGGGGCTACAGGGGCAACAGAAGCTAAAGGGGCTACAGGGGCAACAGAAGCTAAAGGGGCTACAGGGGCAACAGAAGCTAAAGGGGCTACAGGGGCAACACAAGCTATATGTCGTGACTCCACTGGCTGAGCAGCAGGAGGACACGCCCCGCACGTCCCAGCGCGCGGCCAGGCAGCTGCACGCTCGGCGACATGAGCAGGTGCGGCGCGCTCCTACTCACACCTGATCTCCATCACCTAATCATGCACCTGCTGCTCGTGGTCTCGTTACCGGTGAGGGATTTATACCGGATCGCTCCAGAGCTCCTTGCGAGTTCTTGCCTTCCCTCCCTGTGTGTTGTTCCTGGTGTCCCATCCGTGAGTACTCGCCCTCACTCTCTTCGTGCTGGCTTCTTGGTGGATTTACTCCTTGTGGAACCCCTGTTTGGATTACCATCTTCATGACTACTCCTGCATCGGAATACTATCGTTTGGATTTACTGCGTGGATTCATACTGGGTGGATTGCCTCACTGAGCTGTGTGAGTTTCTTTTCCAGTGACTCTTCTCCTGGGGCTGAAGAAAGGAACTTCCGTATCCTCCCAGTTCTGGGTTGCCCAGACTCAGCACTTCTGTGCTGGTGACTGCTTTCTCCTTCAGTGACTTTTCAGTCTGATGGATTTTACAATAAACACGGTCTCGTACCAGTTCAAACTCTACTCTCTCTGTGTCGTGCATTTGGGGTCGCATTGAAACCATAACGCTATAGAGGCTACAGAGGCTAACCCCTAACCCTAAGCAATCTTGTTCCTGACGTCCCGTCCTCATCTTCATCACGAACCAGACTCAGACTGAGGACATAGAGTCTCACCGTGAGCCTGGAGGATCTGAGGTAACCCTGCTGTCTGGAGGAGCTGGGGACTGGAAATGTTGACCTTGTCAGAGCTGATGAAGGTTCCTGTGTGGTACCGGATTCTGTCTGATGGACACAAACAGGGAACAGTTTTAGTAAAACCCAGAAAAGGTCACAAGAAAACACTGTCACAGTCTCTGTCCGGAAGAGCGCTTTGCTAGGAACAGCTAAGAACCTGGAGACCCCTCAGGCTCCCAGACCTCTGGTGGAGGACCCGAGCTGGAAGGAGACCCCACCACCCGGGTGGGCGAGAGAATGGATTATCATTATTATGACTTCTGTAAGATCTCACATCTTTAATGTAAAAATTACAAATTTTTGTGATCAATGGTCATAATGCAGGAGGAGGAGCTTGAGCATCACCTGGAGTTTATCTGTGCAGGTGTCCATGTTCACAACTGCAATCCCTAGTGGCCCCCTGGTGGTCCAAGTGTCCCCATAGTTGCCCCCTACTAGTCTTAGTGGCCTCTGGTGCTCCTAGTGTCCCCCTAGTGCCCCCTACTAGTCTTAGTGGCCCCTGGTGCTCCTAGTGCCTCCCTAGTGACCCCCTACCAGTCTTAGTGGCCTCTGGTGCTCCTAGTGCCTCCCTAGTGACCCCCTACCAGTCTTAGTGGCCCCTGGTGCTCCTAGTGCCTCCCTAGTGACCCCCTACCAGTCTTAGTGGCCTCTGGTGCTCCTAGTGTCCCCATCGTTGCCCCCTACCAGTCTTAGTGGCCCCTGGTGCTCCTAGTGCCTCCCTAGTGACCCCCTACCAGTCTTAGTGGCCCCTGGTGCTCCTAGTGTCCCCATAGTTACCCCCTACCAGTCTTAGTGGCCCCTGGTGCTCCTAGTGTCCCATAGTGACCCCCTACTAGTCTTAGTGGCCCCTGGTGCTCCTAGTGTCCCCATAGTTGACCCCCTACTAGTCTTAGTGGCCCCTGGTACTCCTAGTGCCCCCCAGTGCCCCCCTCCTAGTCTTAGTGGCCCCTGGTGCTCCTAGTGCCCCCCTAGTGACCCCTACCTAGTCTTAGTGGCCCTGGTGCTCCTAGTGCCCCCCTAGTGACTCCCTACCAGTTCTTAGTGGCCCCTGGTGCTCCTACCCCCTGCCCCTAGTCTTAGTGGCCCCTGGTGCTCCTAGTGCCCCCCAGTGACCCCCTACTAGTCTCTAGTGGCCCCTGGTGCTCCTAGTGCCCCCCATAGTTGCCCCCCTACCAGTCTTAGTGGCCCTGGTGCTCCTAGTGCCCCCTAGTGACCCTCTACCAGTCTTAGTGACCCCTGGTGCCCCTAGTGTCCTCATAATTGCAACCTACTAGTCTTAGTGGCCCCTGGTGCTCCTAGTGCCTCCCTAGTGACCCCCTACAGTCTTAGTGGCCCTGGTGCTCCTACTGTCCCCCATCGTGACCCCTACCAGTCTTAGTGGCCCCTGGTGCTCCTAGTTCTGCCCCCCTAGTGACTCCCTACCTAGTCTTAGTGGCCCCTGGTGCTCCTAGTGCCCCCCTAGCCCCTCCTAGTCTTAGTGCCCTGGTGCTCCTAGTGTCCCCCAGTTGACACCCTACTATAGTCTTAGTGGCCCCTGGTGCTCCTACTGCCCCCCTAGTGCCCCCCTACCTAGTCTTAGTGGCCCCTGGTGCTCCTAGTGCCCCCCCCCCCTAGTCTTAGTGGCCCCTGGTGCTCCTAGTGCCCCCCAGTGACTCCCTACTAGTCTTAGTGGCCCCTGGTGCTCCTACTGCCCCCAGTGACTCCCTACCAGTCTTAGTGACCCCTGGTGCCCCTAGTGTTCCCATAATTGCCACCTACTAGTCTTAGTGGCCCCTGGTGCTCCTACTGCCCCCCAGTGACTCCCTACTAGTCTTAGTGGCCCCTGGTGCTCCTACTGCCCCCCAGTGACTCCCTCTAGTCTTAGTGGCCCCTGGTGCTCCTACTGCCCCCCAGTGACTCCCTACTAGTCTTAGTGGCCCCTGGTGCTCCTAGTGCCCCCCTCCTAGTCTTTGTGCCCCCTGGTGCTCCTACTGCCCCCCAGTGACTCCCTACTAGTCTTAGTGGCCCCTGGTGCTCCTAGTGCCCCCCTCCTAGTCTTAGTGGCCCCTGGTGCTCCTACTGCCCCCCAGTGACTCCCTACTAGTCTTAGTGGCCCCTGGTGCTCCTTCTGCCCCCCAGTGACTCCCTACTGGTCTTAGTGGCCCCTGGTGCTCCTAGGGAATCAGAGGTCAATGTAAAGTGCTTTGGGGGCACCTCGATGTCTAGAAAGCGCTATATAAGTTCAGTCCATTTACCATAGAGACCTTCTAAGTGGCCATAAGCCAAATGTGGTCCAGCTCTGGACCTTTGAGCCACATCTGACAAATAAAACTCTTGCCAGCGCCATAACAGAGCCACATGTGCTGTAGTGACCTGGGTCAGTCCCAGATGTGCTGGTCACCTGGGACTAGGGCAGACTGAACGAGTAGCATCTGTGAGTCGTCGTGGTTACCGTTGTTGGTGGGTCCGTGGGCAAACAACAGGTAGTAGGTTTGAGTGAAACTTGAACTCCTCTGAGTGGAGATGGCGTTTGTGGAAGTGAAGGAACATCTGATCATCCCGTCCTCCAGTGATGATTCCCAGTCAGAAACATTCGCCTGTTGGACACCATCACACATATTTGTTCAATTCATGGTCCTTGAAGACGACACCTGTCCTGGAGTAAACTACTGGACCAGCAGAAGTTAGTACCAGAGGAAGAAGGGTGGGAGATGTTCGTCCGGTGGAGTAGGCATGTTGAAGCCACACCGATCCATTTCCACTGGTGCCGCAGATGTAAATGTCATCGTTTCCCTGGGGAAGGATTTAAACGAAGGATTTCAGCTCAGCTGTTGGTGAGTTCTTCTGAAGACAACTCAAATATGTGACATTTATATAATTTCGATGCAAAGTTGTACTTTTGAGACAAGAAGTGAATATTTTAAGAATAAATATTGCAACATTAAATTAAAATGTCATGCATTTTTATCGTGAAAATGTGCAATTCTACAAAAGGTTTCAGTTTTATGAGAAAAAGTTGGTATTTGGTGTCAAAACAGGTGATCTTCTAAAAACGTCTTCTCCCACACTGGAGAAGACGTTTCATTCTTGGTTTGACTCTAACTCTAAATATCCAACATCTTTCTTGGCGTTACCATCATCTGATCATCTGAGAACCCAAAGGCAACGTATCCGTCTGAAGATCCCGCCAGTTGGTAGCGGACAGCAGCTCCACCAGGAAGCACCATCGCTGACATGAAGTAGCAGTCAGAGTTGGTTGAAGGATCACAGTTTGAAGGCTTACTGAAGCAGACCTTCGAGACGCCACAGCCTGAACTGGTGATGCTGCCCTGCGGGACACCAGAGGACACCTACTCAGTGCTGTCTTCCAGGTAGAAGGACAAACCTGGACGATACAACATCCAGTAACTACAGGACAACCTGAGGTAATCCTAACCCAAACCTTCTCAACGTCCGATCATTGACAAGGTGTTTCTTTTTTTTTTTACCAAATCAAGAACTTCTTGAAGAACAAGGAAATTCTCGACAACTTGAATTCCAATCACATCACAGCAATAAACTGCTCTCATTAAGATTTTAAATGACATTCAGATGGACGGTCCCAGTGTTAAATGGCGCTTTTATATAAATATTTATAATAGAAGAGAAGAGAAGATTCCAGAACCTTGAGGCTTCTGATAAAGATCTGCTGCTTCGTCTGGGATCACGGTCCTGTCACGTGACTCAGTTTCAATCCCAAATGATGACCCTCCACCACTGTACGATGAGGAGTTTCTGCTCCAAACATGGTTCTGGGTTCTGGTCTTATCTGTCCAGAGGACATTGTTCTAGAAGTTTTCTGGTTTGTTCGGATGCAGGTTTGTGAACCTCAGCCATGTTTCCATGGAAACCCTTCCAAACAAACCGTACTGGTCCAGTTTTCTACAGTAGACCCTTGAACATTCACGGTTCACCATTCAGGGTCACCGATACTCGTGGATTTTGCTCTCAATTTTTTCTTTCATAATGTATTCGCATTTGTGGTAGTGTCAGGAATTTCATGAATTTCTAAGGACTCTTTTTAGCAGAAAAACGCTCACATTCACCCTAACTGGTAAATAATATTAAAATGTTAACAATGTCAGTTAATATAGAATAAAAATTTAGAAGAGAGAGAGATGATACAGTATGTAATGTCTTTAATTACCTTGGGAGAGCTGGACAAAAACCTAAACAACTATTATTATTATTATTATTACTATTATTATTAGGTAAGTAATAAATTATGTACTTATATACATATTTTAGTGTATTCAATATCATACAGAGGCCTTTTATGATATCATCAATAACTCACAGATTTTTGGGATTTGCGGGGGAGGAAGGAACTAACCCCCATGAATAATAAGGGTACACTGTACTCTAGGATGGTGACTGGTCCAGGGTGGGATTCTGCCTTCCGCCCAAGCAGAGCTGGACTGGGCTCCAGTAGATCCGGTGACCCAGCATTAAGCGGGTCTAGATGATGGGTGGAGGGATGTGGGGTTAGGGTTGGACAGGTGGAGGGATGTGGGGTTAGGGTTGGACAGGTGGATGGATGTGGGGTTGGGGTTAGACAGGTGGAGGGATGTGGGGTTAGGGTTGGACAGGTGGAGGGATGTGGGGTTGGACGGGGAGGATGTGGAGGTTGGATGTGGGGTTAGGGATGTGGGGTAGACAGGTGGAGGGATGTGGGGTAGGGTTGGGGTTGGGACAGGTGGGGATGTGGGGTTAGGGTTGGACAGGTGGAGGGATGTGGGGTTAGGGGTTGGACAGGTGGAGGGATGTGGGGTTAGGGTTGGACAGGTGGAGGGATGTGGGGTTGGGGTTAAACAGGTGGAGGGATGTGGGGTTAGGGTTGGACAGGTGGAGGGATGTGGGGTTATGGTTAGACAGGTGGAGGGATGGACTCTGTCATGGACTTGAATGTGTCAAATGTATAGTGAGGCCTGGAGGCTGTGAGGCCTGAACTTTTACAAGTGCAATGCCACTAAAATAGAATCTAATCTAAGCTCAAGCTGAAACCAGTGGAGGAACTTACCCCAGAACTGTCTGCTGATGTTCAACAGAACTGGGAAACCTGAAACTAACGAAGGAGGCCGCTGCAAGAACTCAAACTGAACATGCTGACACTGCTGAACTACTACTGACTACACGCTGACACTGCTACACTGCTAACTAACTACTGACTACGCTGCTGACTGCTGCTGACTACACTGCTAACACTGCTGACTACGCTGCTGACTACTACTGCTGACTACTGCTGCTGACGCTGCTGCTGTAACTATACTGCTAACTACACACTACTACACTGTCCACTGAAAACCTGGAACTACACTGCTAACTGCTACACTGCTAACTAACTGCTGACTGCTGACTGCTGCTAACTGACTACACTGCTAACTACACTGCTACTACCTACTACATGCTGCTACACTACACTGCTACACTAACTACACTGCTGACTACACTGCTGACTACACTGCTGACTACGCTGCTGACTACACTGCTGACTACGCTGCTGACTACACTGCTGACTACACTGCTAACTACACTGCTGACTACACTGCTACTACTGCTGACACTGCTACTACACTGCTACTACTGACTAACTACACTGCTAACTACACTGCTAACTACACTGCTAACTACACTGCACTACACTGACTACGCTGCTAACTACACTGCTAACTACACTGCTAACTACACTGCTAACTACACTGCTAACTACACTGCTAACTACACTGCTAACTACACTGCTGACTACACTGACTACGCTGCTAACTACACTGCTGACTACGCTGCTGACTACACTACTACGCTGACTACGCTGCTGACTACGCTGCTGACTACACTGCTGACTACGCTGCTAACTAACTACGCTGCTGACTACACTGCTGACTACGCTGCTAACTACTGACTGCTGACTGCTGACTGCTGACTGACACTGCTGACTAACTACACTGCTAACTAACTACACTGCTAACTGACTAACTGCTACTAACTGCTACTACACTGCTGACTACACTGCTAACTACGCTGCTGACTACGCTGCTGACTACGCTGCTGACTACGCTGCTAACTACACTGCTAACTACACTGCTAACTACACTGCTAACTACACTGCTAAACTACACTGCTAACTACACTGCTGACTACACTGACTGCTGACTACTCTGCTGACTACTGCTAACAACACTGCTAACTACACTGTTAACTACACTGATAACTACACAGCTAACTACATTGCTGCTGACTACTGACTCACTGGAAGCGGACGGCCATCGTGGTTCTTGATGCAGGTGACGTCCAGGTCACCTGGATGGAGGTTTTATTGGAGCTTGATGTTTGGGATACAGCTGAATTCTTCAGGAACACAGACACATCTGATCAACGTGCTGAACAGGAACTTCTACCACATTTCACATTTTAGGACAAACTAATTCCTAGAATTCTACAAGTTATTTTTAGGACAAAAAGTTGTGATGTTGCAGAAGTTTTTTTGAAAATTTTTACAACAATTGTTGCTTCCTTGAGATAAAAAAAAAAGTTTTTTGTTTTTAAAAAGAAATACCTGTATAATGAATGAACGTTATTTAACGGTTCTCTCTTTCGTCTCTGGACTCTTCAGACTTTGGACCATTTTTGTCTGTTGAAA
Source organism: Hirundichthys speculiger (assembly GCA_018398805.1). Taxonomy (NCBI): domain Eukaryota; kingdom Metazoa; phylum Chordata; class Actinopteri; order Beloniformes; family Exocoetidae; genus Hirundichthys; species Hirundichthys speculiger. The sequence continues at coordinate 249,916 of JAGFBZ010000474.1, forward strand.
GTCCATCAATCAGACTGACTGTTCTGGTTCAGACTCTTTTATTCATTTATTTATTTCTGGGTCAGAACGGCCCGTCTAAAAGACCGGTGGACAGACGTCCCTGACGGGCCTCAGGTACCGGTGGAGACTACAGCTGTCCTTTCAGTCGGACTAATGGAGGAACGACGTCTCCATCCTGACCTGAGACTGTGCTGTGGGGAGGAAACTCACAGGTGTCTGGCCACAGGTGAGCATCTGGGCAGCATCTGTCGTCACGGTAAAAGTTCCTACAGGTGTGTTGCTGCCCACCTCTCTGGCCTGTAACAGGAAAACCAGTGAAGGGCGTCGACTCCGGACCCTGTAGATGGACTTGGATCCACAGACAGAAAAGATGAAGCATGAACTCAGATGTTTGATTGTTCTGCTTACATGAGCTTTATTTTGCTAACTTTATGATTTTCAACAAAATGTCATGATTTAAAATTGCAGCTGTATGAAATTCAGCTTTGCAACACGAATTCTGGATGTTAAAAAAATTACGCAACCCCCACAAAATTACAAAAAAGAAAAACCAAAACAACATCTGTTTTTTAAATCAAAAAGTTTTCAAATCTGTGTTTTTACAGCAAATCAATTTAGGACAGAAATTACACATTATTAAGTTCAAAAGTTGCAATATTGAAAATTTGAGAATTTAGTACAAAAAATGTGAAATTTTAGAACAAAGTCATAATTTTTGGTCAAAAAGCTAAGATTTTGCAAAAATGTATATTTTATAACAAAAACGTTGAGTAACTGTTTTAAACTATTAGCAGTTTTACAATAAAATGTTGTGAACTTAAACTTACTTAACTTACTTAAAAATGTAATTTTTGCAAAAGAAAAAAATTTGCTAAAAAGTTCTAAAGTTCTATAAAGACTAACCCAATAAAGACAATAAAGAATATAGACTTCTGACCATCTCTGCTCCTCAGAGACGTCCATGGATGCAGCTTTTAGACCTGATAAGGACAATGATCACCTGTCAGAACATCTCCTCTGTCATCCATACAGGTAACAGGGACTCACCTATGACTTGTCCAGGTGAGGAGGCACTGACCTCTACCCTAACCAGTACGGTGAGGAATTGGTCTGGGCGCCCAGTCCACTGTGGCGGGGTGTCAGGCTATCACAGCTGCCAGTAACCAGACCTGAGGGGAAGGCCTGACCCGGCAGAACCAGAACCAGCAGCAGCAGAACCACAGCCAGGTCCATGACAAAGACAGGATCTGGTTCCAGCAGACGACAATGAGAGATTCCAGTGTTCTGAACAGGTGAGAGCAGCTCAGCTAGACTGAAACTATGATAAAGACGAGGAGGAGGAGGGGGAGTGGGAGGGGCTGTCAGGTGTAACGGGAGAGGACAGGTAGACAAAGAAATCAGTTCAAAGTTTGAATGGATGGGAGTGTCAGTGGGCGGAGCTATGACTCCGAGTCTCACTCTTTAAAAGAACCAAACTCCACCTCCAGAACCAGACTCACATCTGGACTGAACTCCACCTCCAGAACCAGTCTCACATCTGGACTGAACTCCACCTCCAGAACCAGACACATGTCTGGACTGAACTCCACCTCTATAACCAGACTCACATCTGGACTGAACTCCACCTCCAGAACCAGACTCGCATCTGGACTGACTCCACTCCAGACACTCTACTGAACCAGACTCACATCTGGGACTGAACTCACACTCCACTAGAACCAGACTCACATCTGACTGAACTCCACCTCCAGAACCAGACTCACATCTGGACTGAACTCCACCTCTAGAACCAGACTCACATCTGGACTGAACTCCACCTCCAGAACCAGACTCACATCTGGACTGAACTCCACCTCTAGAACCAGACTCACATCTGGACTGAACTCCACCTCCAGAACCAGATTAGATTAGATTAGATTAGATTAGTTTATTGGTCCCCATGGGGAAATTCTTTTTCACTCACTGTACATTACATGGAAAACAGAACACACATCACGACAAGACAGCAGTTGACAGACAAGCAGTACGGGTTTTTTTTTTTTTTTTTCAGCGTGGCCTTTTGTTTAGGACCTCAATAGCAGCAGGGACCAGGCTTTTCTTGAAGCGGGCCCTTTTAAATTTGAGGGTTCGGTACCTGCGCCCTGAGGGGAGGAGAGTGAAGTGTTTGTGGAGTGGATGGGTGATGTCTTGAGCTATTGAGTTGGCTATGCGTGTGATGGATTTGTTGTTCAGTACTGTGAGGTTGGGGGGAGACCAATGATTTTAGCGCTGTGTTTGTGATGCGTGTGAGTTTGGCCTGGTTTGTGACAGAGAGCATGCTGAAGAAAACATGTGGAGCAGTACAGGAGGATGGGTTGGACAATGCTTTGATATGCAGCAGTAGGAGGTGTGGTGCAACATAAAGTCCTTTAAGTTTACGATGGCTGACAGGCGTTGTTGGCTTCTTTTCTGGAATGTCCGTGGTGTGCGGTCGAAGGAGAGATTATTGTCCAGGGTTATTCCTAAGTATTTGAAGTGTCCACTGTTTCAACTGTTGGGTGTGTATGATGAGGGGGGCTGGGGGGAGGGGGGGCTGACCAGTAGTTCCTTGTTTATTGACATTATTTGAAGATGGTTGTCTGTGCACCACTTGGTGAAAACGGAAACAGTGTTGTGATGGTCCAGAGTAGATCGATTGTCATCAGATAGGAGTTGTGAGGATGGCCGTGTCGTCCGAGTATTTAATGTACGATGTTATGGGTGAGTTGCTGATGCAGTCATTGGTGTAGAGAATGTACAGGAATGGGCTCAACACACATCCCTGTGGCACCCCGGTGTTGATGGTGAGCAGAGGGGATGTGGTCGAGCCCACCCTTACTGCTTGCAGTCTGTCAGTGAGGAAGTTGTGGGTGAGGTGGATCAGCTGGGGGGGGGATGTTGAGATGATGTAGCTTCCGGATCAGAGGGTGTTTCTGTAGGGAGTTAAAGGCGGAGCTGAAGTCCACGAAAGAATCCTGGCAAATTGTAAACGTATTCCTTCCCATGTTTCCCCGTTTGTCCAGATGCTGGAGGAGGAGATGCAGCAGGCAGGCCACAGCGTCCTCTGTGCCTCTCTTCGCCTTGTAGGCAAATTGGAGGGGGTCCAGGTGGGGGGTGACAAGTGGGAGGATGATGTTCAGCAGGAGTTTCTCCAGGCACTTCATAATTATGGATGTGAGGGCTATGGGGCGGTAGTGATAGTGATTGAGGTCTGAAGGTCTGGGTTTCTTGGTACCGGGATTATGGTAGCAGTTTTCCATATTGGGGGTATTGTGGCAGTCCGGTATGCCTGACAGAATAGGGAATGGAGTATTGGGGTGAGTTCCATGTGACAGGTCTTGAGTACCCTGGCTGGGATGCCATCAGGCCCCGCCGCCTTGCCAGGCTTGCAGCGGCACAGCTGGCGCCGTACCTCCTCCTCCGTGAAGGGGTCCGGTTCTTCAGGGTCTGGTGGAGGGAGGGTTCTCAGTAGGGCCTGACACTCAGATTGTCATGGCCTGGGTCGGCCATGGCAGCCCTGTGTGTGTCTGTTTGTCAAGTTGGCGTCTCTCCCTGTCTTTAGTGGTTCCTGTTTTACTTTGAAGGTCTGTCTTGTCTCTATTGTGTTCTGCTTTGCTTCCTTCCCCTCGTTACCTCTGATTCCCCGCACCTGCCTCTTGTCTGTTCCTCTGTGTATTTAAGTCCTGTCATTTTCCCCTGTTCTCTGTGGGTCCATTGTCGTGACTACATGTTTTGCAGTCATGTTCGTTTTTCCGCTCGTCATCTTTGGATAAGATAAGTTTATGTTTTTGGTATTTTTGGATATTTATGTTTTGGATCAGTGAACTTTGTTTTTGAGAATAAACCTTTTGCCATTTTTGAACTCCTGCTCTTTGGTCCTCCTTCTGTCCACTGCAAACCATGACAGAATGGACCCACCCAGATTGGGACCAAGCGGGAGATCCTGATTTCTTTTTGGGCACCCGACTGGCCCTGGGAGGGCCCAAGAGCCTCCAGCGCGACAGCTGGAGCGCGGGGTTTGGGCCAGCCCACTACCTGGCCGAGGTCGCCTCCGGGGGCGATGACGTGACGCCTCGGAGAAGGCGAGGCAGCGCTCCGTGTCTGGAGCGACACCGCGGATGACAGTCCGCCAGGGATTCATGTCGGGTGTCTAACTTTGGGGACTAGGACTGAACAATCCGGCGGTGAGGTAAATCCGGCCGATCCCGACAGGATTACTTGTGGGAACATCTCCGCAGGGAGGCAAGCACGGAGCTCCTCCTGTGCGAAGGACAGGACGAGGAATTGAATATGTTCAGGGCTCCAGGTGGGCGCGTAGGGGATCCGCCCGGAGGGAGCGTGGAAAACACCCTCCTCCGCGGCGGTCCAGATGGACACTCTTTCCTCTCCTGTCTCCGAGACGGTCTTGGACGCACCTCCTCCGTTTTCTCCGGAGGTGGTCCTTGGCGCGCTCGTCCGTCGCGCTCTGGGATGGTCCGGACTCACCTCCTCCGTTTTTTCACGAGGTGGTCGGGACATCACCTCCGCTCCCCGATTCCCCCATCACGAGCCCAGCCGCGCCGCCGGACCCCCCGTTCTGTCGTTGCCCGGGACAATCGTCTGGGACTCAGGAGGAGGTCCAGGGTTTCTGTGAACTCTTCCACCATCTCACGTCTTCTTTGTGGGAGACCTCGGACGTGAGGCGGTGGAGGTTCATATACGACCTCCTCCTGCAGTACCTGGCCGCCATGCCCCAGCTTCTCGCCCTGCCAGCCATCGAGTCACTCCGGGCCGATCTGGTCAGGTACAGGGAGGAGCTGGAGGTGCTAAATTCGGTCCCCGTGCCGTTCCATCCGTCCCCGCCTGTGTGGCCGTCGACTCACGCTCGCCAGAGTCTGTTCCCGAGGTGGTCGACGCACCTCCCCTCGTTCCCGGGTGGTCGACTCACGCTCGCAGAGTCTGTTCCCGAGGTGGTCGCAACCTCCCTCGTTCGAGGGGTCGACTCACGCTCGCCAGAGTCTGGTCCCGGGGTGGTCGACGCACCTCCCCTCGTTCCCGAGGTGGTCGACTCACGCTCGCCAGAGTCTGGTCCCGAGGTGGTCGACTCACGCTCGCCAGGGTCTGGTCCCGAGGTGGTCGACTCACGCTCGCCAGGGTCTGTTCCCGAGGTGGTCGACGCACCTCAACCTGCCTGTGCGGCGGTCGACACCCCGTTATGTGTCCCTATGGCCGAGCTGGAGCTGCAGGCGGCCGAGACTCTCCCTGCGCCCCTGCAGCTGGAGCTGCAGGCGGCCGAGACTCTCCCTGCACCCCTGCAGCAGGGGCCGCAGCAGGACCAGCTTCTTCCGTCGCCGCTGCAGCAGGAGCCGCAGCAGGACCAGCTTCTTCCGTCGCCGCTGCAGCAGGGGCCGCAGCAGGACCAGCTTCTTCCGTCGCCGCTGCAGCAGGAGCCGCAGCAGGACCAGCTTCTTCCGTCGCCGCTGCAGCAGCAGCCGACCGAGACTCAGCCGACGCCGCGGCCGCAGGAGTCGCAGATGCCTCCAGGTCGCCTCCTGGCTCCCATCCGGCGCGGCGGTCGCCTCCGCCTCCGTTCCTGGCTCCCGTCCGGCGCTGCGGTCGCCCTCGCGCCTCATCGGTTCCTGGCTCCCGTCCGGCGCGGCGGTCGCCCTCCGCCTCATCGGTTCCTGGCTCCCGTCCGGCGCCGCGGTCGCTCTCCGCCTCATCGTTTCCTGGCTCCCGTCCGGCGCCGCGGTCGCCCTCCCTCCTCGCCGGTCCTGGGTCCGCTCACCGCGTCGTCAGCCTCGTCTGTTTCCTGGTTCCTGCTCCTGGCCCGACGCCGTGGTCGTCAGCCTCGTCTGTTCCTGGTTCCTGCTCGCCGACGCCGTGGTCGTCAGCCTCGTCTGTTCCTGGTTCCTGCTCGCCGACGCCGTGGTCGTCAGCCTCGTCTGTTCCTGGTTCCTGTCTGCTGGCGCGGTGTCCGTCCGCCTGAACTGCCTCTGCCGTCTGCCAGGCGCAGAGGCCGGCCCCTTGGACTGTTTCGGGCCTCCGCCAGGCGCAGAGGCCGGCCCCCTGGACTGTTTCGGGCCTCCGTCAGGCGCAGCGGCCGGCCCCCTGGACTGTTTCGGGCCTCCGTCAGGCGCAGAGGCCGGCCCCCTGGACTGTTTCGGGCCTCCGTCAGGCGCAGGGCCGGCCCCCTGGACTGTTCGGGCCTCCGTCAGGCGCAGAGGCCGGCCCCTGGACTGTCGGGCCTCCCAGGCCAGAGGGGCCCCTGGACTGTTTCGGGCCTCCGTCAGGCGCAGAGGCCGTCCCCCTGGATTGTTTCGGGCCTCCGTCAGGCGCCGCGGCCGTCCCCCTGGATTGTTTCGGGCCTCCGTCAGGCGCCGCGGCCGCCCTCCTGAACTGCTTCGGGTCTCCGTCAGACGCCGCGGCCGCCCTCCTGAACTGCTTCGGACTTTTGGTCCTCTCGGGCCCTGCAGCTGCCCCACTGAACTCTTCCTGCCTGGCTCGGTGGTCTAGTGACTCTGGTTTTTTGGGTTTTTTTTGGTTCCCGGCCTTCCGGCCCCCTCCACCCGCCCTGGTCGGCTCTCCGTCTTGGTTGGTTTGGTTTTGTTTTTTGGTTTGGACCGTCTGGGAGCCGGTCCTTTTGGGGGGGGGTACTGTCATGGCCTGGGTCGGCCATGGCAGCCCTGTGTGTGTCTGTTTGTCAAGTTGGCGTCTCTCCCTGTCTTTAGTGGTTCCTGTTTTACTTTGAAGGTCTGTCTTGTCTCTATTGTGTTCTGCTTTGCTTCCTTCCCCTCGTTACCTCTGATTCCCCGCACCTGCCTCTTGTCTGTTCCTCTGTGTATTTAAGTCCTGTCATTTTCCCCTGTTCTCTGTGGGTCCATTGTCGTGACTACATGTTTTGCAGTCATGTTCGTTTTTCCGCTCGTCATCTTTGGATAAGATAAGTTTATGTTTTTGGTATTTTTGGATATTTATGTTTTGGATCAGTGAACTTTGTTTTTGAGAATAAACCTTTTGCCATTTTTGAACTCCTGCTCTTTGGTCCTCCTTCTGTCCACTGCAAACCATGACACAGATGAGAAGTCCTGGTTGTCAAAGCGGGTGTAATAAGTGTTCAGGTCTTTGGTGAAGGTTTCCGGGTTGCTGATGGTGCACTGAGATTTTGGTTCACACCCTGTCAGGGTTTTCACCTTCTGGAAAGCTTGTTTAGTGTTCATGGTGCGGAATTCAGTTTCAAGCTTGTTTTTATAGTCCAGTTTGGCTTTGAGAACCTCGTTTCTGATATCCCTATTAGCTGCCTCGAGGCCGGCCCAGTCCTTGTGCCTGAAGGATTTATGTTTTTCCTTCAGGCTCAGTTTTATTTGTGGAGTGATCCAGGGCTTGGAGTTGGGATAAATCTTTATTGTTTTTGTTGGGATAGTTGAGCTTATACAGAAATTGATGTAGTCTGTGACGACAGAAGCTCTGTCATTCAGATTTCCATCAAAAATGTTCCAGTCAGTGCAGGCCAGGGAGCCTTGAAGTTGGGTAATTGCATCCTCCGACCATTGAGGGGCACTGTAACACTGTGGTTTGTGACGTTTTAGCTCTTGTCTGTACAACGGAAGTAAACAGATGATGTTGTGGTCTGCACGTCCGAGTGGGGGGTGAGAACTGGCTCGGAAAGCGTCGCTGATGTTCCCGTAGCACAAGTCCAAGATGTTCCCCCTCCTTGTGGGAATATCCACATACTGTTGGAGCGATGGTAACACTCTGTCCAGTCTACAGCTGTTAAAGTCCCCCATTATAAACAGCGGCGCGCCGGGATACTTGGCAAGCATAGCTAATGCCGAGGATGCATTAGTGTCGGTGGAGTTCAGTCCAGACTCACACCTGGACTGAACTCCACCTCTAGAACCAGACTCACATCTGGACTGAACTCCACCTCCAGAACCAGAATCCACTGAACACATCTAACCAGACTCAACTGACTGAACTCCACCTCAGAACCAGACTCACATCTGGACTGAACTCCACCTCCAGAACCAGACACACATCTGGACTGAACTCCATCTCTAGAACCAGACTCACATCTGGACTGAACTCCACCTCCAGAACCAGACTCACATCTGGACTGAACTCCACCTCCAGAACCAGACTCACATCTGGACTGAACTCCACCTCCAGAACCAGACTCACATCTGGACTGAACTCCACCTCCAGAACCAGACACACATCTGGACTGAACTCCATCTCTAGAACCAGGCTCACATCTGGACTGAACTCCACCTCCAGAACCAGACTCACATCTAGACTGAACTACACCTCCAGAACCAGTCACATATCTGGACCGAACTCCACCTCCAGAACCAGTCACATATCTGGACTGAACTCCACCTCCAGAACCAGTCACATATCTGGACTGAACTCCACCTCCAGAACCAGACTCACATCTGGACTGAACTCCACCTCCAGAACCAGACTCACATCTGGACTTAACTACACCTCCAGAACCAGTCCCATATCTGGACTGAACTCTGCCTCCAGAACCAGACTCACGTCTGGACTGAACTCTGCCTCTAGAACCAGACTCACATCTGGACTGAACGACACCTCCAGAACCAGACTCACATCTGGGCTGAACTCCACCTCTAGAACCAGACTCACATCTGGACTGAACTCCACCTCCAGAACCAGACTCACATCTGGGCTGAACGACACCTCCAGAACCAGACTCACATCTGGGCTGAACTCCACCTCCAGAACCAGACTCACGTCTGGACTGAACTCTGCCTCTAGAACCAGACTCACATCTGGACTGAACGACACCTCAAGAACCAGACTCACATCTGGGCTGAACTCCATCTCCAGAACCAGACTCACATCTGGACTGAACTCCATCTCTAGAACCAGACTCACATCTGGACTGAACTACACCTCCAGAACCAGTCACATATTTGGACTGAACTACACCTCTAGAACCAGACTCACATCTGGACTGAACTCCACCTCCAGAACCAGACTCACATCTGGGCTGAACTCCACCTCTAGAACCAGACTCACATCTGGACTGAACTCCACCTATAGAACCAGACTCACATCTGGACTAAACTCCATCTCTAGAACCAGACTCACATCTGGACTGAACTACACCTCCAGAACCAGTCACATATCTGGACTGAACTACACCTCTAGAACCAGACTCACATCTGGACTGAACTCCACCTCTAGAACCAGACTTACATCTGGACTGAACTACACCTCCAGAACCAGACTCACATCTGGACTGAACTCCACCTCCAGAACCAGACTCACATCTGGACTGAACTACACCTCCAGAACCAGACACATATCTGGACTGAACTCCACCTCTAGAACCAGACTCACGTCTGGACTGAACTACACCTCCAGAACCAGACTCACATCTGGACTGAACTCCACCTCCAGAACCAGACTCACGTCTGGACTTAACTCCACCTCCAGAACCAGACTCACATCTGGACTGAACTACACCTCCAGAACCAGTCACATATCTGGACTGAACTACACCTCCAGAACCAGTCACATATCTGGACTGAACTACACCTCCAGAACCAGTCACATATCTGGACTGAACTCCACCTCCAGAACCAGACTCACATCTGGACTGAACTCCACCTCCAGAACCAGACTCACATCTGGACTTCACCTCCAGAACCAGTCCCATATCTGGACTGAACTCTGCCTCCAGAACCAGACTCACGTCTGGACTGAACGACACCTCCAGAACCAGACTCACATCTGGGCTGAACTCCACCTCTAGAACCAGACTCACATCTGGACTGAACTCCACCTCCAGAACCAGACTCACATCTGGGCTGAACGACACCTCCAGAACCAGACTCACGTCTGGACTGAACTCTGCCTCTAGAACCAGACTCACATCTGGACTGAACGACACCTCCAGAACCAGACTCACATCTGGGCTGAACTCCATCTCCAGAACCAGACTCACATCTGGACTGAACTCCATCTCTAGAACCAGACTCACATCTGGACTGAACTACACCTCCAGAACCAGTCACATATCTGGACTGAACTACACCTCTAGAACCAGACTCACATCTGGACTGAACTCCACCTCCAGAACCAGTCACATATCTGGACTGAACTACACCTCTAGAACCAGACTCACATCTGGACTGAACTCCACCTCCAGAACCAGACTCACATCTGGGCTGAACTCCACCTCTAGAACCAGACTCACATCTGGACTGAACTCCACCTATAGAACCAGACTCACATCTGGACTGAACTCCATCTCTAGAACCAGACTCACATCTGGACTGAACTACACCTCCAGAACCAGTCACATATCTGGACTGAACTACACCTCTAGAACCAGACTCACATCTGGACTGAACTCCACCTCTAGAACCAGACTTACATCTGGACTGAACTCCACCTCCAGAACCAGACTCACATCTGGACTGAACTCCACCTCCAGAACCAGACTCACATCTGGACTGATACTACACTCCAGAACCAGACACATATCTGGACTGAACTCCACCTCTAGAACCAGACTCACGTCTGGACTGAACTACACCTCCAGAACCAGACTCACATCTGGACTGAACTCTACCTCTAGAACCAGACTCACGTCTGGACTGAACTCTGCCTCTAGAACCAGACTCACATCTGGGCTGAACTCCACCTCCAGAACCAGACTCACATCTGACTGAACTCTGCCTCTAGAACCAGGCTCACATCTGGACTGAACTCTACCTCCAGAACCAGACTCACGTCTGGACTGAACTCCACCTCTAGAACCAGACTCACATCTGGGCTGAACTACACCTCCAGAACCAGTCCCATATCTGGACTGAACTCCACCTCCAGAACCAGACTCACATCTGAACTGAACTACACCTCCAGAACCAGTCACATATCTGGACTGAACTCCACCTCCAGAACCAGACTCACATCTGGACTGAACTACACCTCCAGAACCAGTCACATATCTGGACTGAACTACACCTCCAGAACCAGACTCACATCTGGGCTGAACTCCACCTCCAGAACCAGACTCACATCTGACTGAACTCTGCCTCTAGAACCAGACTCACATCTGGACTGAACTCTACCTCCAGAACCAGACTCACGTCTGGACTGAACTCTGCCTCTAGAACCAGACTCACATCTGGACTGAACTACACCTCCAGAACCAGTCACATATCTGGACTGAACTACACCTCCAGAACCAGACTCACATCTGGGCTGAACTCCACCTCCAGAACCAGACTCACATCTGGACTGAACTCTACCTCCAGAACCAGACTCATGTCTGGACTGAACTCCACCTCTAGAACCAGACTCACATCTGGACTTAACTACACCTCCAGAACCAGTCCCATATCTGGACTGAACTCCACCTCCAGAACCAGACTCACATCTGGACTTAACTACACTTCCAGAATCAGTCCCATATCTGGACTGAACTCTGCCTCTAGAACCAGACTCACATCTGGACTGAACTCACCTCTAGACAGACACCTCTGACTGAACCACCTCAGAACCAATCTGGACTGAACTACACCTCTAGAACCAGACACACATCTGGACTGAACTACACCCTAGAACCAGACACACATCTGGACTGAACTACACCTCTAGAACTAGACTCACATCTGGACTGAACTACACCTCCAGAACCAGACTCACATCTGGACTGAACTCCACCTCCAGAACCAGACTCACATCTGGACTGAACTCCACCTCCAGAATCAGTCACATATCTGGTCTGAACTACACCTCCAGAACCAGACTCACATCTGGGCTGAACTCCACCTCCAGAACCAGACTCACATCTGACTGAACTCTGCCTCTAGAACCAGGCTCACATCTGGACTGAACTCTACCTCCAGAACCAGACTCACGTCTGGACTGAACTCTGCCTCTAGAACCAGACTCACATCTGGACTGAACTACACCTCCAGAACCAGTCACATATCTGGACTGAACTACACCTCCAGAACCAGACTCACATCTGGGCTGAACTCTGCCTCTAGAACCAGACTCACATCTGGACTGAACTACACCTCCAGAACCAGTCACATATCTGGACTGAACTCCACCTCTATAACCAGACTCACATCTGGACTGAACTCCACCTCCAGAACCAGACTCACATCTGGACTGAACTACACCTCTAGAACCAGACTCACATCTGGACTGAACTACACCTCCAGAACCAGACTCACATCTGGGCTGAACTACACCTCCAGAACCAGTCACATATCTGGACTGAACTCCGCCTCCAGAACCAGACTCACATCTGGACTGAACTCCGCCTCCAGAACCAGACTCACATCTGGACTGAACTCCACCTCCAGAACCAGACTCACATCTGAACTGAACTCTGCCTCTAGAACCAGACTCACGTCTGGACTGAACTCTGCCTCCAGAACCAGACTCACATCTGGACTGAACTCCACCTCCAGAACCAGACTCACATCTGGACTGAACTCCACCTCCAGAACCAGACTCACATCTGAACTGAACTCTGCCTCTAGAACCAGACTCACGTCTGGACTGAACTCTGCCTCCAGAACCAGACTCACATCTGGACTGAACTCTACCTCCAGAACCAGACTCACGTCTGGACTGAACTCTGCCTCTAGAACCAGACTCACATCTGGACTGAACTACACCTCCAGAACCAGTCACATATCTGGACTGAACTACACCTCCAGAACCAGACTCACATCTGGGCTGAACTCTGCCTCTAGAACCAGACTCACATCTGGACTGAACTACACCTCCAGAACCAGTCACATATCTGGACTGAACTCCACCTCTATAACCAGACTCACATCTGGACTGAACTCCACCTCCAGAACCAGACTCACATCTGGACTGAACTACACCTCTAGAACCAGACTCACATCTGGACTGAACTACACCTCCAGAACCAGACTCACATCTGGGCTGAACTACACCTCCAGAACCAGTCACATATCTGGACTGAACTCCGCCTCCAGAACCAGACTCACATCTGGACTGAACTCCGCCTCCAGAACCAGACTCACATCTGGACTGAACTCCACCTCCAGAACCAGACTCACATCTGAACTGAACTCTGCCTCTAGAACCAGACTCACGTCTGGACTGAACTCTGCCTCCAGAACCAGACTCACATCTGGACTGAACTACACCTCTATAACCAGACTCACATCTGGACTGAACTCTGCCTCCAGAACCAGACTCACGTCTGGACTGAACTCTGCCTCTAGAACCAGACTCACATCTGGACTGAACTACACCTCCAGAACCAGACTCACATCTGGACTGAACTCTGCCTCTAGAACCAGACTCACATCTGGACTGAACTCCACCTCTATAACCAGACTCACATCTGGACTGAACTCTACCTCCAGAACCAGACACATGTCTGGACTGAACTCCACCTCCAGAACCAGACTCACATCTGGGCTGAACTACACCTCCAGAACCAGTCACATATCTGGACTGAACTCTGCCTCCAGAACCAGACTCACGTCTGGACTGAACTCCGCCTCCAGAACCAGACTCACATCTGGACTGAACACCTCCAGAACCAGACTCACATCTGGACTGAACTACACCTTTATAACCAGACTCACATCTGGACTGAACTCTGCCTCCAGAACCAGACTCACATCTGGACTTAACTACACCTCCAGAACCAGTCACATATCTGGACTGAACTCCACCTCCAGAACCAGTCACATATCTGGACTGAACTCTGCCTCCAGAACCAGACTCACATCTGGACTGAACTCTGCCTCCAGAACCAGACACATGTCTGGACTGAACTCCACCTCTATAACCAGACTCACATCTGGACTGAACTCCACCTCTATAACCAGACTCACATCTGGACTGAACTCTGCCTCCAGAACCAGACTCACGTCTGGACTGAACTCTGCCTCCAGAACCAGACTCACGTCTGGACTGAACTACACCTCCAGAATCAGTCACATGTCTGGACTGAACTCTGCCTCTAGAACCAGACTCACATCTGGACTCAACTCCATCTCCAGAACCAGAATCATAAACAACCAGCAACTGGATTTTCTTTTCTTTGGTTCTGAAACTGTTTTTCAGCAGAAACAACTTCACGAAGAAAGAAAAGTTTCTGTGTCCAGATGATTGGTGCGTCCAGGGTGAAGTTCTGCAGAAGTGACAGTTCAATTCAATTCAATTCAATTTTATTTATATAGCGTCTGTTACAATGACAATTGTCTCTAGGCGCTTTACAGAGACCCAGAGCATGACCCCCGAGCAAATATCATCAACTAAGATTATATCATTAAATCCAATCAGTGATAATGGCAGGTAAAAAACTCCCACGTAGGAAGAAAAAAAACCTTTATACCAAACAGTGGCAAGGAAAAACTCCACTTTAAGAGGAAGAAACCTTGAGCAGGACCTGGATCATATGGGGGGACCTTCCTGACGAAGGCCAGCCGGGTAGAGAAAGAAAAGAGGGGAGACAGGACAGAGAGAGGATGTAGGACAGAGAGAAGATGGAGGACAGAAAGAGGATGTAGACAGAGAGAAGATGGAGGACAGAGAGAAGATGGAGGACAGAAGAGGATGTAGGAAGATGGAGACCGAAGTGGATGGGGACAGAGAGAAAGATGGAGGACAGAGAGAAGATTGGAGGACAGAGAGGAGGATGGATGGAGGACAGAGAGAAGATGGAGGACAGAAAGAGGATGTAGGACAGAGAGAAGATAAGAGATAGGAAGAGAGAAGAGGAGGAGAGGAGGGAGGACAGGAGAGGATGGAGGACAGAGAGAAGATGGAGGACAGAAAGAGGATGTAGGACAGAAAAAGTAAATAATAATAATAAAGAAGTAGTGGAATTGTTGTAGGGTGAATGCAAGCGAGCTATGGAGGGCCCTTGGGCGTGTGGTCAGCGTAATGAGCCATGATAGGCTCTTGAGTATCAGTAATGTGCGGGTGGGGTGTAGGTGAGGTGTGTGAGAGAAAAGGGGGAGGGGGGGGGGAGGAGGAGTTTGGGTTTAAGTTCACCCTAAAAACATTTGTCAAAATTTCGTGATTTTGTGAAATTTGGGATTTTATCATAAAATTCACATTTATGTCCAATATTGTGAAATTCACTATTTTACATTTAAAAAAATACAGATTTTCAGACAAAAAACTCTAAATGTTTTTGTCAAACCGTAACCCAGCAGTCCTCATCCACTGATGAAGAAGAAGAAGCATGTTGAAACTCTTTGAAAGGTTCAGCATCTGGACAAACCTGTGGAATCTAGTCTGGTCACGTGAGACCAGAACT
>JAGFBZ010000474.1:267270-269770 GCA_018398805.1 Hirundichthys speculiger
AGATGTTAACCTGCAGGCCCCATTCACTCCAGGATGTTTACCTGCAGGCCTCATTCCAATGTTTACCTGCAGGCCTCATTCCAGATGTTAACCTGCAGGCCTCATTCAAGATGTTTACCTGCAGGCCTAATTCCAGGTGTTTACCTGCAGGCTCCCACCTGCAGGCCTCATTCCAGATGTTAACCTGCAGGCCCATTCAATTACCTGCAGATGTTTAACCTGCAGGCCTCATTCCAGACCTGCAGGTTTAACCTGCACCTGCAGGCCCTCATTCCAGATGTTTACCTGCAGGCCTCATTCCAGATGTTAACCTGCAGGCCTCATTCCAGATGTTTACCTGCAGGCCTCATTCCAGATGTTAACCTGCAGGCCTCATTCCAGATGTTTAACCTGCAGGCCTCATTCCAGATGTTTACCTGCAGGCCTCATTCCAGATGTTTACCTGCAGGCCTCATTCCCAGATGTTTTAGGCCCTCATTCCAGATGTACCTGCAGGCCTCATTCAAGATGTTTACCTGCAGGCCTCATTCCAGATGTTTAACCTGCAGGCCCTCATTCCATGATGTTTGTTACCTGCAGGCCTCATTCCAGATGTTTACCTGTTACCTGCAGGCCTCATTCCAGATGTTACACCTGCAGGCCTCATTCCTTTACCTGCAGATGTTTACCTGCAGGCCTCATTCAAGATGTTTACCTGCAGGCCTCATTCCAGATGTTAACCTGCAGGCCTCATTCCAGATGTTTACCTGCAGGCCTCAATCCAGATGTTGACCTGCAGGCCTCATTCCAGATGTTTACCTGCAGGCCTCATTCCAGATGTTTACCTGCAGGCCTCAATCCAGATGTTAGTTGGTTTTAATAGAAAATGTCCCTAATTATTTCTTGTTTTTCTGGATCTTTGTTTGTTGGAGAATCACATTAAAGATGAAACAAGTGTGACATTTATATTTCGGTCTTTACGCTTTAAGAAGCTGCAGTGTCATGAGGGGGTGTAGACTTTTATATATCCTTTGTAAATACTGCTAATGAAGGGATTTAATGACGGTACTGTTGGGGTTTATTTTGTCAGAAACAGGCGGATCAAATAACAGAATGACTCAGAACATTTCTTTCTGTTCTGCTATGTCATCCTGACAAGAAAACAGATCGGGTTTAACCTTTGGAACCAGTCTGGTCACACGTTTGTACATTTACAACCGCAGAGCTGCAGTTAAGCAATGACGGGCAGAAACTCCTCCCACCTCAGCCAAAAAAAAAAAAAAAAAAAAAAAAAAAAATATATATAGATATATATATATATATATATATATATATATATATGTATATTTTTTTTCACGTATACATATATCATATATATATATTTAAAAAAAAAATATATATATCTATATATATATATATATATATATATATATATATATATATATATATATATATATATATATATATTTCACACCTTAACGCATGTTGCTCACATGCTTTTGTTTTGAAAAGTCTGTTACTGGCTGCTGCAGAGCCAGAAGAGAATTGGTAGGAAACAGGCAGAAAAGCTAAAACAGACATGGAGAACGGTAAAAATCTGTGAACTTTACAGTTGAGGTAGAAATATTAACTATTCTGTCTAAAAAAAATTCTGGACTGCAACAAAACTTTAAACCCCTTTGTTCCAGACGATGGCGTCATTCCTCCATGTTCCATCAGATCTGCGCCATGTGTTCACTGTCCTGCTGTTCTCTAGCTGGTTACTGCAGTGCGGCTCCATCTAGTGGCTCAGATGTGTAATGACAACAGAAAGTCTATTACTCGATTATAAAACCACCCCCATTTTTTAAGAATATTACTTCTAGATTAAAATATCGTCCTGGGTGTCCTGCAACGCTGGAAACGAGCATCAGGAGATTCTGAGCTCGTCAGGATCTGAGGAGAAAAAGAGCTGGAGAGGCTTCGGTTCATCTATGTTTGAGCTGAGTTTCATTCACATTTACACAATATTATAAATATTATAGGTATGTGATTCCAGCGCCGCCATGATACCTGAACTGCTGCACAAAGACATTTCAGGGTCACGTAAAATTAAATATTAAAAACAAATTCAGTCCTGTGGCCTGATTTTTCATTTTGTATTTTTGATCCAAATCTAAAATTGAAATATTAAAAAAAACACAAGCATTTTTTTTTTTTTTTTGTGTGTTAGATTAAAAAATGAAAAACAAAATAAAATGTCACTTTTTAATTCTTTAAATTTTTTAATGACAATTAATAATAGAACAAATGATACAGAGATTGATGAAGTTACAGAACTTTAACACGGACATTTTAATTTTAACGTTCTCCAGATGGAGGATTCAACAGAAACAAGGTTATTTGCAACAACTGACAAGTTGAACTCCCCGTTAAAAGTTTCTGCTGTTACCTCATAAATTACCTGTTTTTGTTAGAGCGCGCCCCTTCCTTTCACCTGTAGACACCTGGGATAGACTCCAGCTCACCTGTAGACACCTGG
>JAGFBZ010000474.1:272270-422273 GCA_018398805.1 Hirundichthys speculiger
GGTTAAGGTTAGGGTTAAGGTTAGGGTTAGGGTTAATCCATCCAGGGTTAGTCTGGGACCAGGAAACGCTGCTCAGCTTCTGAGTTGTTCAACTCATCCTGAACCTGCAGAAGTTTCTACCTCAGAGCTGTTATAGACCCTCCCAGGACATAGAGGTAATTATGAGACAATAAAGAACTCTATTAGACTTTTATTGGATGTTGGTGGAGGGGTGGAAATATTTATCAAAAGTCTCTTGATATGATCGTGGTTAAAATATAAAATATGTTTTGATAGCTGCTCATATGAGTCTTGATCCACGTTGTAAAACTGAACCTTTGTTCAACCAGAATCTTTTAATCATCTGTCCCACTGACCTCCCACACTGTTGGTGACACTCCCTGATTAAATCACCTGTTTTATTCTCCAGGTGCTGCTCAAGCTCCTCCCCCTTTCTGCAGCTGAGCAGCCGCTTCACCAGCTGACGTCAAATTAAGAACGGTCAGTTTTCTAAGAGTTGTGATTTTACTACAAAAACATGAAAAAACTCACCAGAAATGTAAAATTTTACAGCAAACTTTTGCTTTTTACAACAAAGTTGTGATATTGTAAAATTTATAACAAAGATTTGTGGTTTAAGGTTGTAACATTTGATTTTAAAACTGGTTTTATGTGATTATATGTTGTTATAGGTGATTATACAAAATTCAAAATTTTGTAACATTAATCACATTTTAACACTTCAAAAAGTCATAATCTGAGACTTTAAAAGCAACATTTTCACTGGAAGTAATTTTAGTTCAGAAAGTTGATTTTGTAAAGTCTGAGATTTGGTGACAACTTTTGAGCTAAAAACGAGGGTGGAACAATCTGGAAGCTCAACTTTAGTTCTCAGCTGTCAGAACCAGAACCAGATCTGTGACGTTGGTAGTATTGAGACAGGTAGCCCAGATCTAGAGGAGGCGTCCCCTCAAAAACCATCACTTCAGTTTTATTCTCAGTCAAGTTTAATAAGTTTACAGCCAATTTTATAGAAGCAAACATTCTGTTTAAGAGCCCCATAAATCCTCAGACCAGTGGAGAGAAACACCACGCTGGTGAAGGATGGAACCAACAGGAAGTAAATGAAAACAGAAGGGGGCCTACGATTGAGCCTTGTGGAACTCCACATGGGAGGAGAGGTTGATCTCTCAGGTAGAACTGAACCAGTCCAGCACTCTGATGTAGACCCACTTTTCTAGAAGAGATTTAAATGTCCGCTGTGTCAAAAGCAGCATTTTGTTACAAGAATAACGTTACTGGAGTCAGTAAAAGTTCCATTAACCCGAACCAAACTGGTTCAGTGCTGCGCAGCGGTTTAAAACCAGGCTGGAAACGTCTTAAAGACTCTTCCAGAAAAGGCTGTTGGTTGACAGCAAGTTGTTTTTAAATAAAAATGGAAGTTTAGAAATGGGCCTGAATTTGTTCTGGACCTGGTTCTGAATCAGAGGCGGACCTGCTGCAGGTTTACAGTTTTTAGGGACAGGTGCTCCTGGAGCAGGAATAACCGCTAAAAAACATCACGAGGACCTGAGGAAGACCAGCAGCGTCTGGTAGAACGGACCGGAACCGACTGAGGGGTCAGATGAAGTCAACAATCTTCAATAAATGCTTTTATTTCAAAAAGAGCATCAAATATAAAAACTGAACATTTCATAAATAAAACAGCTGTTTCAGAGAAGCTCTGCAGGATCTGGACCTGGGTCCTTCAGGACTTCAGGATGTCCCCCTGAGCCTGCAGGGGGTTCTGGGAGAGCAGCAGCCGGACCAGGCGGGCCACCAGAACCACGTTCAGACTGTTCCCCAAAACCCGGTACCGCTGGAGGAGGGAGATGCTTGGAGGGAAACCTGAAAACACAAAAACCCTCCATTTACAGCAGAACCAGAGAACTCTACGTTTGTTTGTTAGGACTTCATGAACTGGACCTCCAGGTCAACTTCCTGTCTTGGTTCAGAACCACAACAGAACCTGGTGAAGCCAGATCACTGCAGGATGTTGCTAAGACGATATTCACAATTAAAAAACAACGGTATTTTTAATCCTGATGTGACCCTCCACAGGAGACATCTCAGGGTTCTGGTTCGGTCCAAACCGTCTGCTGGCCGCTGCCAACATCTGAGGACATCAGGGGCTCATATTATATTTTAAAATGAAACAGGTTACATGCTTCACCTGCTGCTCTTCCTCACACGTCTCAACCACCTGGAGACCGTCTGTATCGTAACAGACGTAATACAAATAAAGTTGAACTGAACTGAATTATATCTCCATCAGGTCCTCCTCTTTCTCTTCATCACTCGTTTCTCTCCCTCCCCTTCCACAGACACTGAACAGTTGACATCCTCCATGTCTCTATTAGGAAGAAGTTCAAATAACAGACAATGAATGAATGAATGAATGAATGAATGAATGAATGAATGAATGAATGAATGAATGAATGAATGAATCCTGAATGAAAGAATGAATGAATGAATGAATGAATGAATGAATGAATGAATGAATGAATGAATGAATGAATCCTGAAAGAAAGAATGAATGAATGAATCCTGAATGAATGAATGAATGAATGAAAGAATGAATCCTGAATGAAAGAATGAAAGAATGAATCATGAATGAATGAATGAATGAATGAATGAAAGAATGAATCCTGAATGAATGAAAGAATGAATGAATGAATGAATGAATGAATCCTGAATGAAAGAATGAAAGAATGAATCATGAATGAATGAATGAATGAATGAAAGAATGAATCCTGAATGAATGAAAGAATGAATCATGAATGAATGAATGAAAGAATGAAAGAATGAATCCTGAATGAATGAAAGAATGAATCCTAAATGAATGAAAGAATGAATCCTAAATGAATGAAAGAATGAATCCTAAATGAATGAAAGAATGAATCCTAAATGAATGAAAGAATGAATCCTAAATGAATGAAAGAATGAAAGCAGCATTATTTCAATTATTTTTGCAACAAAATGTCATGATTACAGGACATGACGTTGCAATTATATAAAATTTACAATTTTGCAACATAAAGTTGTAATTTTGTCAAAAAGTCAAATTATTTATGACACCTGGTGACGGAGGGAACCAGCACCGAGCCGGTTCCCTCCCTGTACCTGCCACCAGGTGCCACCAGGTGGTGGTGCAGCGGTTCGGCCAGTCGGCCCACATACAGACGCTACAGTCCTGAATGCAGCGGTCGCAGGTTCGATCCCGCCTGTGCGTGTCTTCCCCGTTATCTTCACGGTCATTAAGGCCACTAGTGCCAAACAATTTTAAAAATCTGCTGATTATCTGTGATTTTAGAAACAAAGGACTAATTAACAGAAGTAGTGCTGCAGCTCTATTATATTATATTATATTATATTATATTATATTATATTATATTATATTATTTTAGGTTCTGGTCTTACTGAAGCTCTGAGGGAAGCCCATGAGGTTGGCCACCTCTCTGGGAGTGAAGTATCGGAGCTTCAGCTTCAGCAGCTGCTGCAGTTTCTGGTCTTCAGGCAGCTGGTCCAGACCCAAGAACACCTGGTCCACCTGGAGAGGAGACAGCGAAGCAGAGTACCAAACATCTGGAGCTGCAGAGTACCAAACACTGGAGCTGCAGAGTACCAAACATCTGGAGCTGCAGAGTACCAAACATCTGGAGCTGCAGAGTACCAAACATCTGGAGCTGCAGAGCTTTGAAGGAGGTCCTGAGCACCTACCTGTGCTTCCACGCAGCTCTGTAGCACCGAGCCGGTTCCCTCCACGTACCTGCCGTACCTGCGGAGGAACCACAGGTGCTTTAGCAGCAGAGACCGGACTGAGGTCCTGAAGGACCCTGGAGCGCCTCAGAGGCCCAGAGCACCGTCCACGCCGCTCTGCTGCAGAGACACCTGGACGCTACGATCCACGCCGCTCTGCTGCAGAGACACCTGGACGCTACGATCCACGCCGCTCTGCTACAGAGACACCTGGACGCTACGATCCACGCCGCTCTGCTGCAGAGACACCTGGACGCTACGATCCACGCCGCTCTGCTACAGAGACACCTGGACGCTCCGACGCCGCTCTGCTGCAGAGACACCTGGACGCTACGATCCACGCCGCTCTCTGCCACCTGGACGCTACGATCCACGCCGCTCTGCTGCAGAGACACCTGGACGCTACGATCCACGCCGCTCTGCTGCAGAGACCTGACGCTACGATCCACGCCGCTCTGCTGCAGAGACACCTGGACGCTACGATCCACGCCGCTCTGCTACAGAGACACCTGGACGCTACGATCCACGCCGCTCTGCTACAGAGACACCTGGACGCTACGATCCACGCCGCTCTGCTGCAGAGACACCTGGACGCTACGATCCACGCCGCTCTGCTACAGAGACACCTGGACGCTACGATCCACGCCGCTCTGCTGCAGAGACACCTGGACGCTACGATCCACGCCGCTCTGCTGCAGAGACACCTGGACGCTACGATCCACGCCGCTCTGCTGCAGAGACACCTGGACGCTACGATCCACGCCGCTCTGCTGCAGAGACACCTGGACGCTACGATCCACGCCGCTGCTGACCTGGCTACGATCCACGCCGCTCTGCTACAGAGACACCTGGACGCTCGATCCACGCCGCTCTGCTACTGGAGACACCTGGACGCTACGACGCCGCTCTGTGCAGAGACACCTGGACGCTACGATCCACGCCGCTCTGCTGCGACACCTACCGCCGCCGCTGCTGCTGCAGAGACACCTGGACGCTACTCCACGCCGCTCTGCTACAGAGACACCTGGACGCTACATCCACGCCGCTCTGCTGCGCTCAGAGACACTGGACGCTACGATCTGCACGACCGCTCTGCTGCAGAGACACCTGGACGCTACGATCCACGCCGCTCTGCCGACACCTGGACGCTACGATCCACGCCGCTGCTGCAGAGACACCTGGACGCTACGATCCACGCCGCTCTGCTGCAGAGACACTGGACGCTACGATCCACGCCGCTGCTGCGATCGATCACGCCGCTCTGGACGACACCTGGACGCTACGCTCGATCCACGCCGCTCTGCTGCAGAGACACCTGGACGCTACGATCCACGCCGCTCTGCTGCAGAGACACCTGGACGCTGACGCGCTCTGCGACACCACTCCGCTCTGCTGCAGAGACACCTGACGCTACGATCCACGCCGCTCTGCTGCAGACCTGGACGCTACGATCCACGCCGCTCTGCTCCTGGAGACGACACGCCGCCTGGACGCTACGATCCACCGCCGCTCTGCTGCGAGACACCTGGACGCTGGACGCGATCCACGCCGCTCTGCTGCAGAGACACCTGGACGAACGACTGCTCTGCAGAGACACTGGACGACAGGACCACGATCCACCGCTCTGCTGCAGAGCTGGACGCTACGATCCACGCCGCTCTGCTGAGACAGAGACACCTGGACGCTACGATCCACGCCGCTCTGCTGAGAGACACCTGAGATCCACGCTGGACGCTCTCACGCCGCTGACACTGGACGCTACGATCCACGCTCTCAGAGACACCTGGACGCTACGATCCACGCCGCTCTGCTGCAGAGACACTGGACGCTACGACCACGCCGCTCTGCTGCAGAGACACCTGGACGCTGATCCACGCCGATGCTACAGAGACACCTGGACGCTACGATCCACGCCGCTCTGCTACAGAGACACCTGGACGCTACGATCCACGCCGCTCTGCTACAGAGACACCTGGACGCTACGATGGTCCTGGATCCAGCTGGAGGAGGAAAAAGTCACCATCTTCCAAAATTTAAAGCCAAAAAAAACAAAAAACGTAATTTACAACAAAAATGATTTTTCATGATGTTATGGCAACAATTACGCAGTTA
This sequence comes from Hirundichthys speculiger, assembly GCA_018398805.1. Lineage (NCBI taxonomy): Eukaryota > Metazoa > Chordata > Actinopteri > Beloniformes > Exocoetidae > Hirundichthys > Hirundichthys speculiger. The sequence continues at coordinate 278,160 of JAGFBZ010000474.1, forward strand.
TAAATAATTTATAACTCTAATTATCACTGAGTTAGAGAGTTATGAATATACGACAAAAGAAGCATGAAATATCGTTAAAAAGTGGTGAAACTCATTCAACGCTGCGTTCATAAATAGATTTACAGTTTTACGTTTAGTGGCGTCGCCTGTCTGTTTTTAAAGCAATAAAAGTAAATAGACAAAAATATAAAGTCATGTGGTACATTGAACCAATGAGACGCTTCAAAAGATCTGAAACCATCTGAAGCTTCTGACATCATCGGTCACATGACATTCTGACATCATCGGTCACATGACAGTGGAGTTGTGATTCCAGCTCAGAGCGTCCGTTTCATTTCCATCTCTACAGCAGTGAGTCAGAGCTTCTGGACCTGTTCACCCAAAACCCCGAAAACCAAGAGACCAGAACCAGAACCCGTCAGTGGAACTGACCCTTTGGTGAAGCAGACGGACCTCCTGGACGCAGGCTGGACGATGTCCAGGATTGCAGCGTAGCGCAGCAGAGTTTTAGGCGGGAGGAGGTGCGTTTCCATGGTAACTTCTGCCTCTGGGTCCAGGAAGTCCTGGATCTGTCTGACGGACGGATCGCTGTTCTGCTCCTCCTTCCTCTGGACCTGACCCACTGTCTCCCGCTTGTACAGGAAGTGAGTGTTGGGAACTTCCTGTCCTGCCTGGTCGGCACCTGGACGGATGTGACCGCAGCTTGAGGACAGCGTGAGAGGGACGACCTCTGAAACCTGAAACCAGAGGACATTTATGAGACATCACAGTCTCCAGAACTGATGGACATAACAATCCATACGCTCTGATTCAGACCCGACTCAGCAGCCAATCACAGCCTCCACAATACTGACCAATTGTAACCCTAACCCACAAATACAAGGACATACACGGGACCAGAACCGATGGATAGAATCAGTCCTGGTAGCTGGATCCAGAACTCCTCCAGTCCTGGGTAGGTGGATCCAGAACTCCTCTAGTCCTGGTAGGTGGCTCCAGAACTCCTCCTGGTAGGTGGATCCAGAACTCCTCCAGTCCTGGGTAGGTGGATCCAGAACTCCTCTAGTCCTGGTAGGTGGCCTCAGAACTCCTCCGGTCCTGGGTAGGTGGATCCAGAACTCCTCCAGTCCTGGTAGGTGGATCCAGAACTCCTCCAGTCCTGGGTAGGTGGATCCAGAACTCCTCCAGTCCTGGGTAGGTGGATCCAGAACTCCTCCCGTCCGGGTAGGTGGATCCCTCCTCTCCTGGTAGGTGGTCCAGAACTCCTCCTGGGTAGGTGGATCCAGAACTCCTCCAGGTGGATCCAGAACTCCTCTAGTCCTGGTAGGTGGTCAGAACTCCTGGGTAGGTGGATCCAGAACTCCTCCCGTCCTGGGTAGGTGGATCCAGGTCCTGGTAGGTGGCTCCAGAACTCCCTCCAGTCCTGGGTAGGTGGATCCGGGTAGAACCCTCCTGGGTGGTGGATCCAGAACTCCCCGTCCTGGGTCAGGTGGATCCAGAACTCCTCCAGTCCTGGGTAGGTGGATCCAGAACTCCTCCAGTCCTGGGTAGGTGGATCCAGAACTCCTCGTCTGGGGGTGGATCCAGAACTCCTCCCGTCCTGGGTAGGTGGATCCAGAAACTCCTCCGTCCTGGTTGGTGGATCCAGAACTCCTCCAGTCCTGGTAGGTGGATCCAGAACTCTCCCGTCCTGGGTAGGGGATCAGTGTCCTGGTAGGTGGATCCAGAACTCCTCCAGTCCTGGGTAGGTGGATCCAGAACTCTTCCCGTCCTGGGTAGGTGGATCCAGAACTCCTCCCGTCCTGGGTAGGTGGATCCAGAACTCCCTCCTCCGTCCTCCTGGTAGGTGGATCCAGACTCCTCCTCCCAGAACTCCTCTGGGGAGGTGGATCCAGAACTCCTCCCGTCCTGGGTAGGTGGATCCAGAACTCCTCCCGTCCTGGGTGGGTGGATCCAGAACTCCTCCCGTCCTGGGTAGGTGGATCCAGAACTCCTCCAGTCCTGGGTAGGTGGATCCAGAACTCCTCCAGTCCTGGGTAGGTGGATCCAGAACCCCTCCAGTCCTGGGTAGGTGGATCCAGAACTTCTCTTGTCCTGGGTAGGTGGATCCAGAACTCCTCTTGTCCTGGGTAGGTGGATCCAGAACTCCTCCAGTCCTGGGTAGGTGGATCCAGAACTTCTCTAGGGGACCAGAAGCTGCAGGGACGTCCATCTCTAATTTTGATTATTTTCCCACTAAAAAAGCTCATAAAGTCTTGACTACTGAGAGTAGCAGGAATGCATGGACCAACAGAGTTGGGTTAGGGTTAGAATATATCAGGTTAACCCCTAACCCTAACCCAACAGAGTTGGGACTGGCTACACCGCTAATAAGGAATGTTCACAAAACTGTGACCTGAACTTCAGAATCTCTTCAGAAATGTTCTAGCTGAGTTTGGACCTCCTCACCTGTGAACCAGCCCGGGCGCTGGAGTTCTCTGGGCTTTCTGGTGGACATTTAGCCATCAGGAAATATCGCAGTCTTGAGTTTGGGATCCCGACCTGAACATGGACACACACGTGAGTTCTTCACACACACCTGAGACCCGGTCCCGTCAGGTGGTTCGGTACCATCCAGGACATGTTGCTTAACCACCTGAGACCAGGTGCCCTCAGGTGGTTCGGTACCATCCAGGACATGTTGCTTAACCACCTGAGACCCGGTGCCCTCAGGTGGTTCGGTACCATCCAGGACATGTTCCTTACGCTGGTGGGTGAAGCCATGATCTCCTGGAAGCTGTAGCCACAGTCGGTCAGCGTTGCCACTAAACACTCCCTGAAACTCAGAAGACGAAGATCAGTAGTCATCCTCGTCACGAAGACGGAGCTCAGCAGTCGAGGTACGAGGCTGGTGATGGGAAACCGTCGTCATGGTTACCTGGCAGCAGACGTCTCAAACCCTTTGACGTTCTCCAGCAGGATGAAGCGAGGTCGTCGGTCGAGCCTGAACAAAGAATGATGAGGTTGTTCAACCTGAACCAGACAGGTAAACACTGACCACAGATCAGCCAGAAGCCACAACCAGGCACCTGCACAGGTGGGTGCCTGGTTGTGGCTCCTCCCCCTTTCTGCAGAACAACTAAAAAAGTTGAGATTTCGCTCAAATCGCATTTTTGTTAAAGTCGATATTTGACAACAAACAGTTGCAAAATTAAGTTTTAATTTTGTAAAATTTGCCATTTTGGAGCAAAAATTCTCGGTTTTAGAACAGAATGTTACAAGTGCGCAAAATTCACAATTTTACAACAGAGCGTCCTAATTTTAAGTCAATAAAATGGGATTTCGTATATTTTACTACAAAAGTACCAAGAGTAAGGTAAAAAATCAAACTGATGCACTGATATCTACAATTCAAAAGTTGGGTTTTTTTTGACAAAATGTTGCTTTTTGAACAAAAAAGTGTTGAGGATCTGGAGTGAGCTGCAGAGATAAAAAACTGTTTTATTTCACATTCTGACAAAAACAACAGCATGAACAGAAAACCTCGTCCAGAACCAGCTGCTGAACCAGATCAAGCTGGTTCTGCTCTGGTTCGTGATGTCATACCTTGGCAGAAGGTCCAGGATGTGGAGGAAACTCTTGGTTCTGGCGTCAGAAATGTCTCCCTGGAGACCGATCCTGAAGACAAACACGGTACAAACCGGGTCTGTTCATCCAGATGTCTTTGTAATAATTCAGTGAAACCACAACTCACAAGGGTTAGAGTTGGGTTAGGGGTTAGAGTTGGGTTAGGGGTTAGAGTGGGTTAGGGGTTAGGGGTTAGGGTTAGGGTTAGGGGTTAGGGGTTAGAGTTGGGGTTAGGGGTTAGAGTTGGGTTAGGGGTTAGGGGTTAGAGTTAGAGTTGGGTTAGGGGTTAGAGTTGGGTTAGGGTTAGGGGTTAGAGGGTTAACCCTACATATTCTAACCCTAACCCAACTCTGTTGGTCCATGCATTCCTGCTACTCTCAGTAGTGAAGACTTTATGAGCTTTTTTTAGCGGGTAAATAATCAGAATTAGAGATGAGATCGGCCAGGCCCAACTGTGGATGGATGTGAACGTCCCTGCAGCTTCGTTGATTTCTTCCGTTTCTGATTTGACTCTGGACTGTTTTTCTCCTGTGGGCCTCTCTGAGTTGACCTCAACTATCAGTAAAGCTAAACCATCTACATGTCTGTTGGATCCCATCCCAACTCGACTGTTCAAGGATGTTATATCCTCTATTGGTATATCAATTTTGGATCAGATTAACCTATCTCTACAATTAGGACATGTGCCACAGGTTTTTAAAGTTGCAGTCATTAAACCTTTGCTCAAGAAACCATCCCTTGACCCGGACATCTTGGCAAACTATAGACCAATATCCAACCTTCCATTTATCTCTAAAATTCTGGAAAAAATAGTTGCTAGCCAGTTAGGAGAACACCTGCATAGAAATGATCTATTTGAGGTCTTTCAGTCAGGGTTTAGAACTCATCATAGCACAGAAACTGCACTGATTAGAGTCTCCAACGACCTCCTCATGGCCTCAGACAATGGATTAGTTTCTGTCCTTGTTCTGCTGGACCTCAGTGCTGCTTTTGATACTGTTGATCACGGCCTTTTGCTGCATAGATTAGAGCACACTGTTGGAATTAAAGGGACAGCATTAGGCTGGTTTAAGTCATACCTATCTGACAGGTTCCAGTTCGTCCATGTTAATGACGTTTCTTCTACACGGACTAGGGTCTGCTATGGTGTCCCACAGGGTTCAGTTCTGGGACCAATCCTTTTCACTTTATACATGTTGCCCTTGGGAAAAATTATCCAGAGCCATGGCATAAACTTTCATTGCTACGCTGATGATACGCAGCTGTACTTATCTATGAAACCAGAGGAAACAAAACCTTTGGCTAAACTTCAAGGGTGTCTTAATGACATTAAGTCCTGGATGTCCTCTAACTTTTTGCTTCTAAACTCGGATAAAACAGAGGTTATTGTCTTTGGTCCCAAACACCTGAGGAATGGATTGACTAGATTTACGCTGGCATCCAGCACAGCTGTGAAAAACCTTGGAGTCATTTTTGATCAGGATATGTCATTTAAGCAGCATATTAATCCGGTTTGTCAGACTGCCTTTTTTCATCTCTGAAATATCTCCAGATCAGGAGCATCCTCTCCCAGGGTGATGCTGAAAAATTAATCCACGCGTTTGTCAGTTCTAGACTGGATTATTGTAATGTGTTGTTAGCAGGATGTCCGAAAAGCTCGCTGAATAGCCTCCAACTGATCCAGAACGCAGCAGCGAGGGTGCTGACGTTAGCGTTAGCGTCTCTCCCGTGTTAGCCTCCCTCCATTGGCTCCCCGTGATATTTAGAATTGAGTTTAAAATTCTGCTTCTCGCATGTAAGGCCCTTAATGGCCTAGCTCCGTGCTATCGCGGTTGATCCGCGGTTTGGTGTGGTGAGGACGTACCTGGTGAAGGGCTAACAGGGAAGACGTACCTGGTGAAGGGACGTACCTGGTGAAGGGACGTACCTGGTGAAGGGACGTACCTGGTGAAGGGCTAACAGGGAAGACGTACCTGGTGAAGGGATGTACCTGGTGAAGGGACGTACCTGGTGAAGGGCTGGCAGGGAGGACTCATCATGATCACATCGAACGATAACCTGTTCAAGTCCTCCAACGTTATTCCCTGAAAACAAAAGAACAGCTCATCTGAAACCAAAATGTGGTCAGATAAAATAAAAAACAGCACAAAATCAAACAGTTTCAACAAAAGATCACAGAAAAGTAGAAAATAAGATCAATTATAACATGAAATAATATAAATAAGGGGGGGGCAGATCTCCATCCTCAGGTGAAGTGACATCAAACCAGTCATTTCTGCTTTGTGTCATTAACTGTAAACACCGCAGGTGTAGCGGCTCCACCTGTCGTCTCTGACCACACCCACCTCAATGGTTTTGTTCCAGAGGGGCGTGTCAGGGAAGTTGTGTCTGTAGATCTGATTGGCTACGGTGTTGATGTCCACGGCAGCCACCACCTGGGCAGGTACGCCGCTCTCTGTGGGAGACAAACTCCTCATTTCATCTTGGAACGTTCCATCAGTCAGAGCAGCTCAACAGCGCCTCCAACTGGCTGAACACAGGATTACCGCTGCTTGTTTGGGTTTTTTCTCCATAAAATCAGTTTCAAAATTTTATCATGAGCTAAAAAGCTGATTGTAGCAAAGATGCCGTTGTCACAGACTGTTGAAGCATCGTAGCAGGATTATCTGACCTGAAGAACCGCTTTACTGAGAAACTGACGTGGAAAATGACGTAAGAAACTTTTTTGTGTGTATTCGAGGTTAGAGCGTGAGGACCCGAGTCACGTGATCGTGAACAGCTCAGCTCATTGGTTCAAACCGTTAGTGTGACGCAGCGACAGAAACAGGACCGAACTGAACCCGCTACCCGGTACCGGTCGCGGTGTGGATGCATTTTTAGCGCTCACCCCGCAGAGCCGCGTGCATCCCTCCGATCCCGCTGAACAACTCCAACACGCGTGGCTCCGCCATGACGAGAGTCCGGAAGCTGCTTCTTCTTCTGCAGCTGTGATTCTGGTTGTTGGAGCAGCAGCGACGCGGCGTGACGGAGACCAGAACTGCAGCTGTAACTAGATTCAAAACCTCTTCTAGAGCTGCAGCTGTTTCTAGAATTAGAACCATCTAGAACTGCAGCTGTAACTAGATTAAAAAACCTTCTAGAGCTGCAGCTGTTACTAGAATCAGAACCTTCTAGAGCTGCAGCTGTTACTAGAATCAGAACCATCTAGAACTGCAGCTGTAACTAGAATCAGAACCATCTAGAACCGCAGCTGTTACTAGAATCAGAACCTTCTAGAACTGCAGCTGTAAATAGAATCAGAACCATCTAGAACTGCAGCTGTAACTAGATTCAAAACCTTCTAGAGCTGCAGCTGTTACTAGAATCAGAACCTTCTAGAACTGCAGCTGTAACTAGAATCAGAACCATCTAGAACTGCAGCTGTTACTAGAATCAAAACCTTCTAGAACTGCAGCTGTAACTAGATTTCAAAGCCTTCTAGAACTGCAGCTGTAACTAGAATCAGAACCATCTAGAACTGCAGCTGTAACTAGAATCAGAACCATCTAGAACTGCAGCTGTAACTAGAATCAAAACCATCTAGAACTGCAGCTGTAACCTAGAATCAGAACCATCTAGAACTGCAGCTGTAACTAGAATCAAAACCTTCTAGAACTGCAGCTGTAACTAGAATCAGAACCTTCTAGAACTGCAGCTGTAACTAGAATCAAAACCTTCTAGAACTGCAGCTGTAACTAGAATCAGAACCATCTAGAACTGCAGCTGTAACTAGAATCAAAACCTTCTAGAACTGCAGCTGTAACTAGATTCAAAACCTTCTAGAACTGCAGCTGTAACTAGAATCAGAACCATCTAGGACCGCAGCTGTAACTAGAATCAGAACCATCTTGAACCGCAGCTGTTACTAGAATCAGAACCTTCTAGAACTGCAGCTGTAACTAGAATCAGAACCATCTAGGACCGCAGCTGTACCTAGAATCAGAACCATCTAGGACCGCAGCTGTTACTAGAATCAGAACCTTCTAGAACTGCAGCTGTAACTAGATTCAAAGCCTTCTAGAACTGCAGCTGTAACTAGAATCAGAACCATCTAGAACTGCAGCTGTAACTAGAATCAAAACCTTGTAGAACTGCAGCTGTAACTAGAATCAGAACCATCTAGAACTGCAGCTGTTACTAGAATCAAAACCTTCTAGAACTGAACTGTAACTAGAATGAACCATCTCGAACTGCGGCTAATAGAATCAGAACCACTAGAACTGCAGCTGTTACTAGAATCAGAACCTTCTAGAACTGCAGCTGTAACTAGAATCAGAACCATCTCGAACTGCGGCTGTAACTAGAATCAAAACCTTCTAGAACTGCAGCTGTAACTAGAATCAGAACCTTCTAGAACTGCAGCTGTAACTGGAATCAGAACCTTCTCGAACTGCAGCTGTAACTAGAATCAGAACCTTCTAGAACTGCAGCTGTAACTAGAATCAGAACAATCTCTAACTGCGGCTGTAACTGGAATCAGAACCTTCTCGAACTGCGGCTGTAACTGGAATCAGAACCTTGTAGAACTGCAGCTGTAACTGGAAACAGAACCTTCTAGAACTGCAGCTGTAAATAGAATCAGAACCATCTCGAACTGCGGCTGTAACTGGAATCAGAACCATCTAGAACTGCAGCTGTAACTAGAATCAGAACCTTCTAGAACTGCAGCTGTAACTGGAATCAGAACCATCTCGAACTGCGGCTGTAACTGGAATCAGAACCTTCTCGAACTGCAGCTGTAACTAGAATCAGAACCATCTCGAACTGCGGCTGTAACTGGAATCAGAACCTTCTCGAACTGCAGCTGTAACTAGAATCAGAACCATCTCGAACTGCGGCTGTAACTGGAATCAGAACCTTGTAGAACTGCAGCTGTAACTAGAATCAGAACCTTCTAGAACTGCAGCTGTAACTAGAATCAGAACCTTCTCGAACTGCAGCTGTAACTAGAATCAGAACCATCTCGAACTGCGGCTGTAACTGGAATCAGAACCTTCTCGAACTGCAGCTGTAACTAGAATCAGAACCTTCTAGAACTGCAGCTGTAACTACAATCAGAACCATCTCGAACTGCGGCTGTAACTGGAATCAGAACCTTCTCGAACTGCAGCTGTAACTAGAATCAGAACCATCTCGAACTGCGGCTGTAACTGGAATCAGAACCTTCTCGAACTGCGGCTGTAACTGGAATCAGAACCTTCTCGAACTGCGGCTGTAACTGGAATCAGAACCTTCTAGAACTGCAGCTGTAAATAGAATCAGAACCATCTAGAACTGCAGCTGTAAATAGAATCAGAACCATCTAGAACTGCAGCTGTAATAGAATCAGAACCTTCTAGAACTGCAGCGTAACTAGAATCAGAACCATCTAGAACTGCAGCTGTAACTAGAACCTTCTAGAACTAGAATCAGAACCATCTAGAACTGCAGCTGTAACTAGAATCAGAACCTTCTAGAACTGCAGCTGTAACTAGAATCAGAACCTTCTAGAACTGAAGCTGTAAACTAGAATCAGAACCATCTCGAACTGCAGCTGTAACTAGAATCAGAACCTTCTAGAACTGCGGCTTTGTAACTGGAATCAACCTTCTCGAACTGCAGCTGTAACTAGAATCAGAACCTTCTAGAACTGCAGCTGTAACTAGAATCAGAACCATCTCGAACTGCGGCTGTAACTAGAATCAGAACCATCTTGAACTGCGGCTGTAACTGGAATCAGAACCTTCTCGAACTGCAGCTGTAACTGGAATCAGAACCTTGTAGAACTGCAGCTGTTACTGGAATCAGAACCATCTAGAACTGCAGCTGTAACTAGAATCAGAACCTTCTAGAACTGCAGCTGTAACTAGAATCAGAACCATCTCGAACTGCGGCTGTAACTGGAATCAGAACCTTGTAGAACTGCAGCTGTAACTAGAATCAGAACCTTCTAGAACTGCAGCTGTAAATAGAATCAGAACCATCTCGAACTGCGGCTGTAACTGGAATCAGAACCTTCTCGAACTGCAGCTGTAACTAGAATCAGAACCTTCTAGAACTGCAGCTGTAACTGGAATCAGAACCTTCTCGAACTGCAGCTGTAACTAGAATCAGAACCTTCTAGAACTGAAGCTGTAACTAGAATCAGAACCATCTCGAACTGCAGCTGTAACTAGAATCAGAATCTTCTAGAACTGCGGCTGTAACTGGAATCAGAACCTTCTCGAACTGCAGCTGTAACTAGAATCAGAACCTTCTAGAACTGCAGCTGTAACTAGAATCAGAACCATCTCGAACTGCGGCTGTAACTAGAATCAGAACCATCTCGAACTGCGGCTGTAACTGGAATCAGAACCTTCTCGAACTGCAGCTGTAACTGGAATCAGAACCTTGTAGAACTGCAGCTGTTACTGGAATCAGAACCATCTAGAACTGCAGCTGAACTAGAATCAGAACCTTCTAGAACTGCAGCTGTAACTAGAATCAGAACCTTTAGAACTGCAGCTGTAACTAGAATCAGAACCTTCTAGAACTGCAGCTGTAACTAGAATCAGAACCTCTCGAACGGCAGCTGTAAACTGGAATCAGAACCTTCTCGAACTGCAGCTGTAACTAGAATCAGAACCTTCTAGAACTGCAGCTGTAACTGGAATCAGAACCTTCTCGAACTGCAGCTGTAACTAGAATCAGAACCTTCTAGAACTGCAGCTGTAACTACAATCAGAACCATCTCGAACTGCGGCTGTAACTGGAATCAGAACCTTCTAGAACTGCAGCTGTAACTGGAATCAGAACCATCTCGAACTGCGGCTGTAACTGGAATCAGAACCTTGTAGAACTGCAGCTGTAACTAGAATCAAAACCTTCTAGAACTGCAGCTGTAACTAGAATCAAAACCTTCTAGAACTGCAGCTGTAACTAGAATCAGAACCTTCTAGAACTGCAGCTGTAACTAGAATCAGAACCTTCCCGAACTGCAGCTGTAACTAGAATCAGAACCATCTCGAACTGCGGCTGTAACTGGAATCAGAACCTTCTCGAACTGCAGCTGTAACTGGAATCAGAACCTTCTCGAACTGCAGCTGTAACTGGAATCAGAACCTTCTAGAACTGCAGCTGTAACTACAATCAGAACCATCTCGAACTGCGGCTGTAACTGGAATCAGAACCATCTAGAACTGCGGCTGTAAATAGAATCAGAACCATCTAGAACTGCAGCTGTAACTGGAATCAAAACCTTCTAGAACTGCGGCTGTAACTAGAATCAGAACCTTCTCGAACTGCAGCTGTAAATAGAATCAGAACCATCTAGAACTGCAGCTGTAACTGGAATCAAAACCTTCTAGAACTGCGGCTGTAACTAGAATCAGAACCTTCTAGAACTGCAGCTGTAACTAGAATCAGAACCTTCTAGAACTGCGGCTGTAACTAGAATCAGAACCATCTCGAACTGCAGCTGTAACTGGAATCAGAACCATCTCGAACTGCAGCTGTAACTGGAATCAGAACCATCTCGAACTGCGGCTGTAACTAGAATCAGAACCTTCTAGAACTGCGGCTGTAACTAGAATCAGAACCTTCTAGAACTGCAGCTGAACTAGAATCAGAACCTTCTAGAACTGCAGCTGTAACTAATCCTAACCCTAACTAATTTGTGAGTCTGACTCTTCATACTTACTTTAAAACCATTTAAGCATAAAAATGTGGAGGCTTTTTATAGATTATTCTCAATGTCTTCTTTCAGAAACATTGAACTGTTCTGAGTCTGTGGTGTTTCAGAGTTAACGACTTCAGCATTCATGCTCTAATTAACTCTTAACCCTAACTGGCCATCAGCCCTAATTACACATATATTATGTTTTAATGTCACTTTACCTGATGAGGTTTTTCTCTCTCTTTATCCATAAACATTAACTGGATTAGAGGGGCGTGGTCAGGTCAACTGACGCTGAGGAGGGGCGTGGTCACGCAGAGTGACGCCGGTGAATGTCCTTAAAAGGACGTCAGCTCCTCAACCCAACTTCCGGTGGTTTGGAGCTGGCAGGAAGGAGGAAGTGAGTTTGTTTGGGTCAAACTGAGCTTTGGGAGTGTCTCCACCGTCTGTCCCGCAGGTTACCGTTCACAGTGTCTCCTTCTGTCCGTGAGCCGTGATCCTGCTGTCTCCTGAACATGTCCAAGTCTCTGAAGAAGATCGTCGAGGAGAGCCGCGACAAGAACCTGGCGGAGGTGGACATGTGTGATCGCGGAGTGTCCAACCTGCTGGACGTCCCGGGACTCTGTGAGTTACCGAGACTAACCCAGACCGAACCGCTCTAACTGTTACCAAGGTTCCCGGGCTCAGGTACACGGTCGTGACGTCACGTGGATGTGATTGTAAACACTCGTGCATCAGAAAAACGTAGCGAGGACGTATTAGTGTGCTGGAGGTCTGTGACGGTTCTGGGTTTAAGGCGCCAACTGAGTCTGAGCTGATGTTTATGATGGTCCAGGTTTAGAGCAGGGCGGGGGTTCACAGGGGGTGTGGGGGGGGGTGGGGGTGGGGGAGGGGTGTGAGGATCGAGGCGTCAGTGGGGGTGCTGACAATATTGTGTGTAAGGAGTGTTGGGGGGGAGGGTGGGGGAGGGGGGCTGGAACGGGGTGTCCCCGTCCCTGCGGGGGGGGGTTGAATTGTTAATGTGGGGCGGCTGGTTTCGAGTGTGATGGGGAGGGTGGGGCTTGGGCGGGTGGGGGGGGGGGCAGGTCCCAGGGAGGTGGGTTCGGAGTGGGGGGGGTGTGGTAAGAGGTATGGGCCCCACCCGCTGGGACAGCTCCACACCTAGGTGTTCCGTCGAGGGGGGGGGTATGGGAACCCTTGTGGGGCGGATGGTACCGGAAAGGGGGGAGGACCGGCAGGCAGTGGTGTTAGGCGGAAGCTCCGCGTGGGGGGCCGGGGTTGAGGGGCACCCGCGAAGGGCATGTTGGGGGGGCGTCTGTGTAAGGCGCGCCGTGGGGGAGGGGTGGCTTCGGTTGGTGTGTGGGGCGTGTCTTACGGGGTCATAGGGGATGATGAAGGGTTGGTGGGGGGGTGTGGTGAGGGGGGTGCCGTTTAATGAGTAGAGGTTAGGCGTATTGTATTCATTAGGGAGGGTGGGTAGGGGGAAGGGTTGTTGGAGGGTTTTGTTGCTAGGGGATTTTGTGTTGGGGGTGGTTTAGGGTGTTGTTTGTGTTTTAGGGATTTTGTTGTTCAGTTATGTGGCATTCGGTGAAGAATTTTGTCGATGCGGAAGAATTAATGATTAATAATCGATTAATCATTAACATTTTATATTGAAAACTATCACAATTATTCTCGTATCGGCGTGACGTTTGGTTTTGGCCCCCCTGGTGTATGGCCTGGTTGCTATGGCCCGCGCATGCCCAGATGTGTTCAGTGGCCCGGATTCGTGGTCGACAATAACGTGACATTTCCTGTTTCTTTCTTTAAAAAAAACAACGATAATAAAACAAGAGATATCGAGAGACTACTTAACAAGGACAATTTATATCAAGGCGCCAGTATTACAGGCTTTTGTTTTCTTAAAAAGATGCGCTTGTTGTGTGCTCGATGTGCGCTGCAGCTCCTTCTGGTCCGTGCTACACCGAGTTGAGGCTAGGCTAGGCTAGCTAGGCTAGGCTGATGATGAACCGCCTCCACCGTCCTTTACAAGGCTTGGATGCGCGTTGTTCAAGTGATACATCATTGTCGTTGTCGATTAATTGTATTTGTAATTAGCATTGCAGTGATTGCAGTACATTGCTCATTTTCTAAACTAAAATGGTTCCACGCCACACTTCACCGCGACCGCTTCATGATTAGGCGACGACCTACAGAAGCTCGCATGTAACAACTGAGTCCAGCCAGGGTAGGGTGATGGTGAAATGTTGCCCCCTGGTGCCAAATTTCTATCGGTGGAACAGAGAAATGCATCGCGTTGTTTGAGGACGTGGACTGTGTGGAATTATAACTGTGCTTGTATATTTAGACACTAATATTAAGAGTAAAATTAAAGTTGCTAAAAGATCTGTAGGTCACAGGCTGAGCTAGAGTCATAAAGTTGCAGGCAATAAAAAGACAACTGGGCTGTGTCGGGGTGATGTGTTCTTGTTGGGGGAAGGAACTGTTCAAGGGGACAATGGGGGAGTTGCCTTTAACTAACAGAATGTGTCAATAAAACTAGCCTGTGAGCTGCAGAGTCAGAGATCAGCTAGAACCTGGACAGAAAGGACAGACCGGGGTCTGTCAGCTGGTCTCTCCCTCTGCAGAGGCAAAAATATGAAAAGTGTCATGACTATTATTGAATTCAAATTAATCTCACTTTGAGTCCACAGATCAGCAGTCCGGGGAAGGTCAGGTTGACCACAACAACTGAGAACCTACATTCAGATTGTTTAAAAAAAAAACATTCGGTTCATCGACGAAAGTGAATGTCTTCATCCAAATTCTTAATGATCAATCATCGATTAATCGATTAATTATGCCCATCCCTAGTTGGGGTGTTTTAGGGTGTTCTGGGTGTTTTAGGGTGTTTTAGGGTGTGTTGGGTAGGTGTTTTAGGGTGTTCTGGGTGTTTTAGGGTGTTCTGGATGTTTTAGAGTGTATTGGGGTGTGTTAGCGGTTCTGAAATAGTGGGACACACTTGGTACCTGGGAGTCTAGTATTGTTTCCTTCATTATTTTATCTTGAATGAGTCCATGTGTTTACCAGGATTGTTGACGGAGAGAGTTTGACTGTTCAAGTTGTTCAATAATTTAGTTAACCCTAACTCTAACCCCTAACTCTTCAATAATTTGGTAACCCTAACTATAACCCCTAACCCTTCAATAATTTAGGTCTAACTAACCCTAACCCCTAAACCTCAATAATCAACTCTAACCCTAACTCTAACCCCCAACCCTTCAATAAGGTAACCCTAACTCTAACCCCTAACCCTTCAATAATTTAGGTAACCCTAACTCTAACCCCTAACCCTTCAATAATTCAGGTAACCCTAACTCTAACCCCCAACCCTTCAATAATTTAGGTAACCCTAACTCTAACCCCTAACCCTTCAATAATTCAGGTAACCCTAACTCTAACCCCCAACCCTTCAATAATTTAGGTAACCCTAACTCTAACCCCCAACCCTTCAATAATTTAGGTAACCCTCTAACCCCTAACCTTCAATTTCAGGTAACCCTAACTATAACCCCCAACCCTTCAACCCTTAATAATCAGGTAACCCTAACTCTAACCCCTAACCCTTCAATAATTAGGTAACCCTAACTCTAACCCCTAACCCTTCAATAATTTAGGTAACCCTAACTATAACCCCTAACCCTTCAATAATTTAGTTAACTCTAACCCCTAACCCTTCAATAATTTAGTTAACTCTAACCCATAACCCTTCAATAATTTAGGTAACCCTAACTGACCTGAAACAGGAAACGGTTTGTCTGGTTGAATGTCAGTGGAAAAGCAGGTGTTGGACGGAAACATCTGGTTTCATCTGGATGAACCGACTCACAGCGTTTCATGGTTGATTCTGTCGTTTCAGTCTCTCTGTCTCACATCACTCAGCTGGTCCTGAGTCACAACAAGCTCACAGGTGAGACGTTGGCTCCTCCTCCATCCTCCTCCATCCTCCTCCATCCTACACCTCCATCCTCCTCCTCCACCCTCCTCCACCTTACACCTCCATCCTACACCATCCTCCTCCCTCCCCTCCTCTCGCCATCCTACACCCCAGCCTACACCTCCATCCTACACCTCCATCCTACACCTCCATCCTGCTCCTCCATCCTCCACCTTCATCCTCCTCCTCCATCCTACACCTCCATCCTACACCTCCATCCTACACCTCCATCCTCCTCCTCCCCCCCACCTCCATCCTACACCTCCATCTCCTCCTCCTCCTCCATCCTCCATCCTCCACCTCCTCCTCCTCCATCCTCCTCCTCCACCCTCCTCCATCTTCCTCCATCCTGCTCCTCCATCCTCCACCTCCATCCTCCTCCTCATCCATCCTCCACCTTCTATCCTCCTCCTCCTCCATCTCAGACCTCAGCCTCACATCTTGTGTCTTGACTCCCAGTTGTTCCTCCAAACGTCTCTGAACTGAAGAACCTGGAGGTTCTGAACCTGTTCAACAACCAGATTGAAGAACTTCCCACTCAGATCAGCAGTCTGCAGAAGCTCAAGCACCTCAACCTCGGGTATGTGGCCTCCTCCTTCTTTGTAGATCTGCAGAGGTCTAGATCTGTAGGCGTCTAGATCTCTAGGCCTCTAGATCTGTAGGCGTCTAGATCTCTAGGCCTCTAGATCTGCAGCGTCTAGATCTGTAGGCCTCTAGATCTGCCGGTCTTTAGATCTGTAGGCCTCTAGATCTGCCGGTCTTTAGATCTGTAGGCCTCTAGATCTGTAGGCCTCTAGATCTGTCGGTCTTTAGATCTGTAGGCCTCTAGATCTGTCGGTCTTTAGATCTGTAGGCCTCTAGATCTGCCGGTCTTTAGATCTGTAGGCCTCTAGATCTAGGCCCTCTAGATCTGCGGTCTTTAGAGTAGAGGCCTCTAGATCTGGTCTTAGATCTGCAGGCCTCTAGATCTGTAGGCCTGTAGTCTGGGGGTTGTGGATATGTGGGATCTGTAAGGGGTTGTGGGGTGGTAGGTCTGGGGGTAGGTGGGGGGGTACTGGGGTGGGGGGTCTGGGTCTGGGGTCTGTAGGTCTGGGGGTCTGGGGGGGTGGGTCTGGGGGTCTGTATGGTGGTCTGGGGTCTGGGGTCTGGGGTCTGGTGGTAGGTGGGGGGGGGTCTGGGGGTGGGGGTCTGGTGGTCTGTAGGTCTGGGGGTCTGGTGGTCTGTAGGTTTGGGTCTATGGGGTCTGGGGGGTAGGGGTCTGGGGGGTTAGGGGGGTCTTGGGGGTCGGTTAGGGTGGGGTGGTCTAGGGGGGGTCTGGTCCTAGGTAGGTCGGGGGGGTAGGGGGTCTGGGGGGTCCGGTGGTCTGGTGGGGGTGGTCTGGGGGTAGGTCTGGGGGGTAGGGGGGGGGGGTCTGGGGGGTGGTAGGTGGCCTGGGGGTGGTGGGGGGGGGTGGGTGGGGGTAGTCTGGGGGGGGTGGTAGGGGTGGTCTGGGGGGGGTAGGTCTGGGGGGTATGGGGGGGGTGGTCTGGGGGGGGGTAGGTCTGTAGGTCTGGGGGGGTTGGGGTCTGGGGGTGTAGGGGGTCTGGGGTCTGGGGGGGTCTGTGGGGGGGGTCGGGGGGGGGTCTGTAGGTGGGGGGTTTGGTGGGGTCTGTAGGTCTGGGGGTCTGGGTCTGGGGGGGGGTCTGTAGGTCTGGGGGGGGGGTCTGGGGGGGGGGGGTGGGGTCTGTGGGGTAGTTTGGGGGTCTGTGGGTCTGGGGGTCTGTAGGTCTGGGGGGTCTGGGTGGTCTGTGGGTCTGGGGGTCTGTAGGGGGTTTAGGGGGGTCTGTGGTCTGGGGGGGGGTGGGGGTGGGGGTGGGGGTCTAGTGGGGTCTGGTAGGTCTGGTGGTCTGGGGGGTCTTGGGGTCTGGGGGGGTCCTGTAGGTCTGGGGGGGTCTGGTGGTCTGGGGGTAGGTCTGGGGTCTGGTGGTCTGTGGGGGTCTGGTGGTCTGGGGGGTCTGTAGGTCTGGGGTCTGGTGGTCTGGGGGGTCTGGTGGTCTGTGGGTCTGTGGGTCTGGTGGTCTGTAGATCTGGTGGTCTGTGGCCTGCTAACTGGTTAATGACCTCAGGAGACTCTGTGTTTCAGCATGAACCGCCTCAGCACCTTACCTCGAGGGTTCGGGTCTCTACCGGCTCTGGAGGTTCTGGACTTGACCTACAACAACCTGAACCAGAGCTCGCTGCCCGGAAACTTCTTCTACCTGAGTGAGTTCTCGTAGGTGCCTAACACCTGCATCCACAGTCCTGGTGTCATGTTAGTTGTTGGTACCAAACCAGTTCAACTTCAAACATTTATATTCACAATCAAAACTCAGATTTTCAGTTCAGTTCAACGAAAAACAGATTTTCTTTGCATTTTATCAGGACATAAAGTTGTAATTTTGCATGTAGAAGTACAGATTTCTTTTTGTTTTTTTCTAAACGAGGAATTTTACGTGAGGTATATATACGAAATTCATAATTGTGCAACATAAAATCATAATTTTGTTAAAACGTCAGTTTTTATGACATATTTTCTTTTCACAACAGAATGTAGCGATATTGGAAACATTTGGAAAATCTGCGACATGCAGCAAAAATAATTGATTTTAGGACAAAGTCTCACAGTTTACGTCATAAAGTCATGATTTACAGCCAGAGTTAGGGTGGGGGGTGGGGGGGGGGGGGGGGGGGGGGGGGGGGGGGGGGGGGGATCAGCACCTGAACCTGGTTCCTCTTCAGGTGACTGAATCAGCACCTGAACCTGGTTCCTCCAGGTTCAGGTGACTGGATCAGCACCTGAACCTGGTTCCGCTCCAGCTTCACGTGACTGGATCAGCACTTGAACCTGGTTCCGCTCCAGGTTCAGGTGACTGGATCAGCACCTGAACCTGGTTCCGCTCCAGGTTCACGTGACTGGATCAGCACCTGAACCTGGTTCCGCTCCAGGTTCACGTGACTGGATCAGCACCTGAACCTGGTTCCGCTCCAGGTTCACGTGACTGGATCAGCACCTGAACCTGGTTCCGCTCCAGGTTCACGTGACTGGATCAGCACCTGAACCTGGTTCCGCTCCAGGTTCACGTGACTGGATCAGCACCTAAACCTGGTTCCGCTCCAGGTTCACGTGACTGGATCAGCACCTGAACAAGTCTGTTAATGATTCAGTCATTAGACTGCAGGTGTGATGGAGCAGAGAAACATCTAGAACATGGAGCTTCTGGTTCATAAGCTCTGACTGTTCATGATGCCTCTAAACTAGATGTTTCTAGTTCCAGTCTGGTTCACCAGGTTCTGTTCACCTGAGCCGTCGTCACCAACATCAGCATCAGACTAACGGATGTTTTTGTTTTGCAGCTACTCTTCGAGCTCTGTATCTGAGCGACAACGACTTCGAGCTCCTTCCTGCTGACATCGGGAAGCTGACCAAGCTGCAGATCGTAAGTTACCAACCAGAGTTGATGTTTGACTTTAACCAGGGTTGGAGTTTTACTTTAACCAGGGTTGATGTTAAACTTTAACCAGGGTTGGTGTTTGACTTTAACCAGAGTTGGTGTTTTACTTTAACGAGGGTTGATGTTAAACTTTAACCAGGGTTGGTGTTTTACTTTAACCAGGGTTGGTGTTTGACTTTAACCAGGGTTGGTGTTTGACTTTAACCAGGGTTAATGTTTGACTTTAACCAGGGTTGATGTTTGACTTTAACCAGGGTTGGTGTTTGACTTTAACCAGGGTTGGTGTTTGACTTTAACCAGGGTTGGTGTTTGACTTTAACCAGGGTTGGTGTTTGACTTTAACCAGGGTTGGTGTTTGACTTTAACCAGGGTTGATGTTTGACTTTAACCAGGGTTTGTGTTGACTTTAACCAGGGTTGGTGTGTTTGACTTTAACCAGGGTTGGTGTTTGACTTTAACCAGGGTTGGTGTTTTGACTTTAACCAGGGTTGGTGTTTGACTTTAACCAGGGTTGGTGTTTGACTTTAACCAGGGTTGATGTTTGACTTTAACCAGGGTTGGTGTTAAACTTTAACCAGGGTTGGTGTGTTACTTTAACCAGGGTTAATGTTTGACTTTAACCAGGGTTGGTGTTTTACTTTAACCAGGGTTGATGTTTGACTTTAACCAGGGTTGGTGTTTGACTTTAACCAGGGTTGGTGTTTGACTTTAACCAGGTTTGATGTTTGACTTTAACCTGTGTTGATGTTTGACTTTAACCAGGGTTGGTGTTTGACTTTAACCAGGGTTTACTAACGTGTATGATTTTCTATTTTCTAATCAGCTGTTTCCTTTGTCAGGTACAGTTGTAGCTGCTGACGCACTCATTTCAGATCAGAGCTGTTATTTTAGTGTAATACCAAACCTGGCCAGTAGAGGGTGACAAACATTCATAAGAATATAAAAAGATTTTACTGGTTACAAAATATACAACATAAATAATAATGAACTGGATTGAGCTGTAATGAGCTGAACTTTAAATTCCTGGTCATGACTGTTTAAAACATTTTTTCTGTGGAAATAAAAGAATGTGGATGTCTGAAGCTCGCATGCTGCTGTGGACTCGTTCAGTGATGGTGGTCCTCAGAGGGTTAGGGTTAATCCAGGCAGCTGGACTTGAGTCCAGTTCCATGGATTCAAGCCTTCAAATGCAGCTGCAGCTCCGGGGCTATAAGAAATATCAGCCTTTGTGTTCTCACAGTAACTGAGGGGATCTGCGGTCCTGGTCCTTGACGGTCCGTGGACAGCATCTGCTCAGAGGGATTTAAAAGTCAGGACCCACAAACCGTCCATGTGGAAAAGGGATCAAAGTGGCTTTAAAGGGACTGTGAAATAGACGCACAGATGTGGTCCGACAGATGCAATAAGACAGAATAAATCAGCTGCTGGCTGTTTAGATTTATCAAAATATCAGCCAGAGCTTCTAATAACCACTTTAATATCGGACCGTTATTAAATAACACTGGTGTTTCCTGCTGTAATTGATGGTGTTGGATGTTCTTCTGCTTTCAGCTGAGTCTCAGAGATAACGATCTGATCTCGCTGCCTAAGGAGATCGGGGAGTTGGCCCAGCTCAAAGAGCTGCACATCCAGGGGAACCGGCTGACCGTCCTGCCTCCAGAACTCGGTACCGGGACCGCTCTGACAAGACTGTAGAAACCCAAACGACCAACAAATGAACAGGCAGAGTAGAAGTAAAACTGTCCCAGGTGTCTGTGAGTCCAGATGTCTGTTAGTCCAGGTGTCTGTGATTCCAGGTGTCTGTGATTCCAGGTGTCTGTGATTCCAGGTGTCTGTGATTCCAGGTGTCTGTTAGTCCAGGTGTCTGTTAGCCCAGGTGTCTGTTAGTCCAGGTGTCTGTTAGCCCAGGTGTCTGTGATTCCAGGTGTCTGTGAGTCCAGGTGTCTGTGATTCCAGGTGTCTGTGATTCCAGGTGTCTGTGATTCCAGGTGTCTGTTAGTCAAGGTGTCTGTTAGCCCAGGTGTCTGTGTTCCAGGTCTGTTCAGCCCAGTGTCTGTGATTCCGTGTTCCAGGTGTCTGTGATTCCAGGTGTGGCCCAGGTGTCTGTTAGCCCAGGTGTCTGTTAGCCCAGGTGTCTGTTAGCCCAGGTGTCTGTTAGCCCAGGTGTCTGTGATTCCAGGTGTCTGTTAGCCCCAGGTGTCTGATTCCAGGTGTCCCAGGTGTCTGTTGTAGCCCAGGGTGTCTGTGATTCCAGGTGTCTGTGATTCCAGGTGTCTGTTAGCCCAGGTGTCTGTTAGCCCAGGTGTCTGTTAGCCCAGGTGTCTGTTAGCCCAGGTGTCCTGTTAGCCCATGTCCCTGTGTGTTCCAGGTGTCTGTTAGCCCAGGTGTCAGGTGTGTTAGCCCAGGTGTCTGTCCGTTAGCCCAGGTGTCTGTTATTAAGCCCATGTGTCCTGTGATTCCAGGTGTCTGTTAGCCCAGGTGTCTGTTTAGCCCAGGTGTCTGTGTGATTCCAGGTGTCTGTGAGTGTCTGTTCCAGGGTGTCTGTTAGCCCAGGTGTCTGTTAGCCCAGGTGTCTGTGATTCCAGGTGTCTGTGATTCCAGGTGTCTTTGATTCCAGGTGTCTGTGAGTCCAGGTGTCTGTTAGCCCAGGTGTCTGTGATTCCAGGTGTCTGTTAGCCCAGGTGTCTGTTAGCCCAGGTGTCTGTGATTCCAGGTGTCTGTGATTCCAGGTGTCTGTTAGCCCAGGTGTCTGTTAGCCCAGGTGTCTGTTGATTCCAGTGTCTGTTAGCCCAGGTGTCTGTTAGCCCAGGTGTCTGTTAGCCCAGGTGTCTGTTAGCCCAGGTGTCTGTGATTCCAGGTGTCTGTGATTCCAGGTGTCTGTTATTCCAGGTGTCTGTTAGTCCAGGTGTCTGTGATTCCAGGTGTCTGTGATTCCAGGTGTCTGTGATTCCAGGTGTCTGTGATTCCAGGTGTCTGTGATTCCTGCTGTTCCAGGTGTCTGTTAGCCCGGTGTCTGTTACCAGGTGATTCCATGTGTCTGTAGCCCGGGTCTGTTATTCCAGTGTTGTGAGTCCCAGGTGTCTGTGAGTCCAGGTGTCTGTTAGCACAGGTGTTTGTGATTCCAGGTGTCTGTGATTCCAGGTGTCTGTGATTCCAGGTGTCTGTTAGTCCAGGTGTCTGTTAGCCCAGGTGTCTGTTAGCACAGGTGTTTGTGATTCCAGGTGTCTGTGATTCCAGGTGTCTGTGATTCAGGTGTCTGTGATTCCAGTGTCTGATTCCAGGTGATGTGTCCGGTGTCTGTGTCCAGGTTTGTATCCAGGTGTCTGTGAGGTGTCTGTGATTCCAGGTGTCTGTGATTCCAGGGTCTGTGTCCTGTGATTTCAGGTGTTGTCTGTTGATTCCCAGGTGTCTTTAGCCCTGTTAGCACAGGTGTTTTGGTGATTCCAGGTGTCTGTGTTTAGGTGGCTGTGATTCCAGGTGTCTGTGTCCAGGTGTCCAGGTTGTGCCCAGGTGTCTGTAGTCCAGGTGTCTGTGATTCCAGGTGTCTGTTCCAGGTGTCTGTTTAGCTGTCTGTATTCCAGTGTCTGTGAGGTGTCTTCCAGGTCTGTTAGCCCTAGCCCAGTGTCTGTTCAAGGTGTGTGATCCAGGTGTCTGTTCCAGGTGTCTGTGTCAGGTGTCTGTTAGTCCAGGTGTCTGTTAGTCCAGGTCAGAGATGATGAAAAAGCTGTTAGTTATTAATGACACTTAAAAACCAACTATAAAATCTGAGACTGGATCCTGAACTGGACGGGGGGAGGGGGGGGGGGGTAGGTGTTAGGGAGTAGGGAGTTAGGGAGTAGGGGTTAGGGAGTAGGGCGTAGGGGGTAGGTATTAGGGAGTAGTGGTAGGTGTTAGGGAGTAGGTGTTAGGAGGTAGGGGATAAATGTTAGGAGGGTTAGGGAGTAGGGAGTTATGTTTTAGGAGTAGGGGGTTTGTTTAGGGAGTTGGGGATAGGTTTTAAATGAGTAGGAGTTATGTTTTAGGGGTAGGTTTTCGGAGTATGGGGTAGTATTATAGCGTATCGTTTTCTTTAGGGGTCGGTTTATTAGGATAGGGTGTTACGGCGCTCTTTAGTCTTAGGCTTTAGGTTCGGCTTTTAGGGAGTGGGAGTTATTTTCTTCGGGGCGTCGGGTTTTAGTTAGGTTTTATTTTTTAGAGATTCGGTTGGTCGGTGGGTATTAGGGAGTAGGGAGTTGGGGTAGGGGTTAGTGTTATTGAGTAGGTTTAATGGAGTTAGGGTAGGGTTAGGTGTTAGAGGTAGGATAGATGTAAGGAGGTGTTATGTAGTAGGGATTTATTTTTATGGAGTAGTGGTTAGTTTTATGGTTAGGTTTTTATTATTGGATTATGTTATGGGGTTATTGTTGTTTAGGATTTAGGGTGTATTTTTTATGTTTTATTATTTAATTTTTTAGTTATTAGTTTTAGTTTTTTATGTTATTGTTTTTTATTTTTTTATTTTTTAGTTTTTGTTCTGTATTGATATTTGTTGCTTTCACTTATGGTGTCATTGTGTATTCTGTTTCTTGCTGCTTTTGTATTTTATTCTTTACTTTTTCTAGTATTTTTCTTCGTGTTTTCTTGTATTTTTATTTTATTTTGTTATTTATTCTTTTTTTATTTTTATTTTTCTTTTTCTTTATGTTCTTATTTTTTCTTTTTTCTTTTTTCTTTTTTTTCTTTTTTTTTCTTGTAGTGCTGTTTAGTTTTTGTTTTTTTTTAGTTAATTTTCTATTTTTTCTTCATTTTTCTTCTTCATTTAGTTCGGTTTTCGGTCGGCTTTCATTTCGGTTTTTCCGTTTTTTTCTTTCGTCGGTCTTCGGGCTGTTTTTTTTTTTTTTTTGGCCTGGATTTTCCCTTCGCGCGTCGTTCTTTTCGGGCTGGGGCGGGTCGGTCTTCGGGCGTCTTTCGTTTTGTTTTAGGAGGGTAGGTGTTAGGAGGTAGGGGATAGATTTAGGAGGGATAGGGAGTAGGGAGTTAGGTTTTAGGGGTAGGGGGTAAGGGGGTAGGTATTAGGGAGTAGGGGGTAGTTTTAGGGGGTAGGGGGTTAGGGGTCAGGGGGTCGGGGGTCGGTTCGGTCTCGGGCTTCGGGCGTTCGGTTTCTAGGGGTCGGTTCGGGCGTCGGGGGTCGGTCCTTCGGGCGTCGGGCCGTTCGGTTTTCGTGGGTCGGGTTCGGTCTTTGGGCGTCGGCCGTTTCGTTTCGGGCTCGGGGTCGGCTTCGGGGCGTCGCCGTCTCTTCGGGTTCGGGGGGGCTGGTTCGGGTGCTTCGGGGGTCGGTTAGGGCTCGGGGGTCGGGGTCTCGGCGTCGGGCTGTTTTCGGTTTTTCCCGGGCTCTCGGGTCTGTCTTCGGGCGTTCGCGACGGGGTCGGTCTTCGGGCGTCGGGCGGTCGTTTTCGGGGGTCGGGGTCGGGGGGGTGGTTGGGCGTGGTCGGGTCGGTTTTCGGGGGTTCGGTGTTCGGGGGGTCGGGGGTAGGTGTCTGTCTTCGGCTAATCTTCAGGGCTGGGTTTCTTCCTGTTCTTCCTGTCTGCAGGTAACCTGGACCTAACCGGACCCAAGCAGGTCTTCAAAGCAGAGAACAATCCGTGGGTGACCCCCATAGCAGACCAGTTCCAGCTGGGGGTGTCCCACGTCTTTGAATACGTCCGCTCAGAGACATACAAGTAGTAAGTTCCCACAGAGACGCTACAGTTCCCCATGTACATGATTGTCCTCCTGTCTGTGGAGACGGTCCCCCTCCAGTCTGTCTCTCTGGAGACGGTCCCCCTCCAGTCTGTCTCTCTGGAGACGGTCCACCTCCAGTCTGTCTCTCTGGAGACGGTCCCCCTCCAGTCTGTCTGGAGACAGACCAGGTCTACCGAGTCTGGTGGAGGGGAACCTCCAGAGACTGGTGGAGGGGAACCTCCAGAGACTGGTGGAGGGGAACCTCCAGAGACTGGTAGAGGGGAACCTCCAGAGACTGGTGGAGGGGAACCTCCAGGGACTGGTGGAGGGGAACCTCCAGACTGGTGGAGGGGAACCTCCAGAGACTGGTGGAGGGGAACCTCCAGAGACTGGTGGAGGGGAACCTCCAGAGACTGGTGGAGGGGAACCTCCAGGGACTGGTGGAGGGGGAACTCCAGAGACTGGTGGAGGGGACTGGTGGAGGGGAACCTCCAGGACTGGTAGAGGGGAACTCCCAGAGACTGGGGAGGGGACTCCAAGGACTGGTGGACCTCCAGGGGACCTGATGGGGGAACCTCCAGAGACTGGTGGGGGGAACCTCCAGAGACTGGTGGAGGGGAACCTCCAGGGACTGGTGGAGGGGAACCTCCAGAGACTGGTGGAGGGGAACCTCCAGGGACTGGTGGAGGGGAACCTCCAGAGACTGGAGGAGGGGAACCTCCAGGGACTGGTGGAGGTGAACCCCTCGTGGAGACTTGGAGGTCTGCAGTTCCTCCAAAGTTCCACCACTTCTGTCATGAAAAATATAATGGTTAAAGTTGGGGAGTTATCACGTCCTCTAACGTTAGGGTTAAGTCTGGTTCCTGTTTTCTCCTGGAACCAGATTTAGGTTGGACATCAAGTGTGTCCACGTTCTTCAGTCTGGGTGTTGTTCTCTGATGGTTTTCATCCGTTTCTGACCGCTATTGTTCCTACCTTGTGAACACCTGACTGCACTAGAATGAATGAAGGAGCTGTCCTGAACCATGAAGCTGTTGGACCTGCTGGACATAAACATGGACCTGCTGGACCTGCTGGACATAAACATGGAGATGCTGGATCAAGGAACCTGGATGTGTGATGTCGCTGAATACTGTTGATTCAACAAAAGTCTGTTAGCTGAAGGCTCCAGACGGAGGTTAGATTCTGAGCCGCGTAGATCTGCGGAGGTTAGATCCTGAGCCGCGTAGATCTGCGGGGGTTAGAATGCTAGATCTGGCCGCTAGATAGATCTGATCTGCGGGGTTAGATGCTGAGCCGCGTAGATCTGCGGAGGTTAGATCCTGAGCCGCGTAGATCTGCGGAGGTTAGATTCTGAGTTGATAGATCTGCGGGGGTTAGATGCTGAGCCGCGTAGATCTGCGGAGGTTAGATTCAGAGCGTAGATCTGCGGGGTTTAGATCCTGAGCCGCGTAGATCTGCGGAGGTTAGATCCTGAGCCGCGTAGGTCTGTGGAGGTTAGATCCTGAGCGTAGATCTGCGGAGGTTAGATCCTGAGCCGCGTAGATCTGCGGAGGTTAGATCCGAGCGGCGTAGATCTGCGGGGGTTAGATCCTGAGCCGCGTAGATCTGCGGAGGTTAGATCCTGAGCGTAGATCTGCGGAGGTTAGATCCTGAGCGTAGATCTGCGGAGGTTAGATCTGCTGCAGATGTGCTGATCATTGACGTCCAGGTGGAGTAGCTGAATCTCAGGTCCGCTGGGTCGCCACCTCACCGATGAAGACGAGCTCCGCCACCGATGAAGACGAGCTCCGCCACCGATGAAGACGAGCTCCGCCACCGATGAAGACGAGCTCCGCCACCGATGAAGACGAGCTCCGCCACCGTTGGCCGAGACCTCAGCGGTTGGTCATAAATCTTTGCTGGGATCGTTTTAGCATCGATGTTCCCGTTGTGCAGAGAA
Source organism: Hirundichthys speculiger (assembly GCA_018398805.1). Lineage (NCBI taxonomy): Eukaryota > Metazoa > Chordata > Actinopteri > Beloniformes > Exocoetidae > Hirundichthys > Hirundichthys speculiger. Next base: position 304,527 of record JAGFBZ010000474.1, read on the forward strand.
CGACATTAAATCGTTGAGCGCCGCTGCAGAAACCGGGTCGTCGTCAGATCAATGGCCTTTGGCCCGGCTTCACATTTATCACCATCACAGTTTTTCTGTTTTAACACCGACGCTGGCGCTGGTTGTCTGGGCTCTCACTTCCTCCAACACTCCTGCAGGAGTGTCTGGGATTAATTAAGCCGTGTGGAATAGCAGAGCTCCATAAAGACCTCATCAGGAATCCGGATCGTTCCCCTCTTCTACTCCTGCTCCTAATTGGCTCTAACGGGTCGTCACCGAGCAGCGCACTCACAAAAACACTCTTATTAAAAAGGATCGTTATGTTGATGTGCAGCAAACTCTGCTGCTGTTTGAAATCAGGTGCGAAACAAACCTAAATACATTAAAGTTGAGCGTCGTCTTGGTTTCGTCGTGTCAGCAGGACTGGTTCTGGTTCTGGTTCTGGTGACCTGGTCCTGGTTAGTTCGTTAAGCTCCTCCTAACGACACCTGTTGGAAAGTGTTCACCATCAGGATATAGATGATATATAATCAAGCTACTTCTTTTAATTACATATTTATTTCTACAACCATATGGTTGTCCTGCAGAAAGGGGAGGAGCTTGAGCACCAACGGGAGTCTACCTGTGCAGGTGTCTGCTCACCTTCATTGAGGATCTGTTCAATGAACCTGTAGAACAGTTTTTGTTTTGGTGCACCTGAAAGAACAGGAAGTCCCAGACAACAGATTACCCAGAATGCCATGTTTTTGCACCTGAGCTTGCACCTGTTAACGGCTGTGGAGCTCTGCTGACCGTTGTTACCGGCGGCGTTAACGGTTTTAACAGCGAAGGTGTTGACGTGGTCCAGAAGTGTGAAAGCGCTGCACCAGCTGCCTCTTTACGTCTTAAACACATCTGATGTGTTCGAGGGCGCCGTCCACCACGCTGCTGGGAGAAGATGACTCATTATTCTGGTTTCCAGTTCACAGCTAGTCAACGTTCAAGCTTTTAAACAAGTAAAAAGAAAAAAAGCTGCATTTTTAATCAAATGACCTAAAATCAAACTTTCTGCAACACAGAAACAAGTGAAAGAAACTGAAAGTTGGTAGATAAAAAGTTAGACCCTGGAAGAAGAAAACAAAGTGATGGTTCTGGACATGATGCTTGTTCTAGTAAATTCCTAAATTTAAGATCTGGCTGGTTGAGACACATTCATGATAATTTAAGAGCAAATAAGAATTCAGTAAGAAAAAGATTTTAAAATAAGACCACCTCTTATTTCCAGATCTAAGATTTTACATACGTTGAGCTCTGAACTGATGCAGAACCAGAACCAGAGGAATCTGGTTCCTCTGATTGATTATCCGTCATCATTCGTCTCATTGCTCACATTTTTCCTTTTCTCTCCTCTTCCTCCTCTTCCTCCTCTTCCACTCATCCATCAATGTTTGAAGCGATTCACAATAATGCCGACGGAAGCGCTTAATGAAAGCATCGTTATTGACCAGATAATTGATCTGTTTTCTCTGAAGGACCAGGACCATCAGAGTTTGGTTCTGGAGCTCTGATAACATGTGGACACTAGCCCCCCCCCACAGAGACGAAGCTCTGACCCCCCATCGCTCACGCTGATGCTGCTCTGTAAAATAAAAACTGAAGGGTGGCTTTATGAAAAACAACAAAAAGACAAATAAATGATTAAAATCTTTGAATCATAAGTATTGACTCGTTTAGAGGTAGAAATGCTGATGTTGGTGTAACCCGAACCCAGAGGAGGAGTAGCGCCACCTGTAGTCTAGCTGTGGTCCATCAGCCGTTACGAGGAGCAGGTCTGATGGTTCCCAGTAAAGACTCCATCACACGCTTCTGTGTTTCTGGTGAAGAAAGTTTAGTTTTAAGGCTTGAAACGATGCTCGGACATGTAGAGAGGTTGGTTTTAAACTGAAGATAATGAGGCTGCAGGGAGACCGCCGGAAGAAGACGTTACACCTCAGTGACTCTGCTGCCTCCTAGGAGGAGATATGACAGAGGAGGCATGGGAGGGGTGCACATCTGCAAGTATGTGAACCACATGAAGATGAAGAATCGTTGTTGAACAAAACTCTGCAGCTGTGAGTCGGCTGATAACGCGCAGATGTCTGAAAACGTCTACGGCCAGAGTCGTCTGAAGGCGTCTACGGCCAGAGTCGTCTAAAGGGGTCTACGAGTACCGAGGTCTAAAGGCGTCTTCGAGTACCGAGGTCTAAAGGCGTCTACGGCTACTTAGGTTTAAAGGCGTCTACGGCTACTTAGGTCTAAAGGCGTCTACGGCTACTACTACGAGGTCTAAAGGCGTCTACGCTACTAAAGGCGTACGGCTACTTAGGTTAAAGGCGTCTACGACTACCGAGGTCTAAAGGCGTCTACGACTACCGAGGTCTAAAGGCGTCTACGGCTACTTAGGTTTAAAGGCGTCTACGACTACCGAGGTCTAAAGGCGTCTACGGTACCGAGGTCTAAAGGCGTCTACGGACTACCGAGGTCTAAAGGCGTCTACGGCTACCGAGGTCTAAAGGTCTACGGCTACCGAGGTCTAAAGGCGTCTACGGCTACTTAGGTTTAAAGGCGTCTACGGCTACTTAGGTCTAAAGGCGTCTACGGCTACTTAGGTTTAAAGGCGTCTACGACTACCGAGGTCTAAAGGCGTCTACGGCTACTTAGGTTTAAAGGCGTCTACGGCTACTTAGGTTTAAAGGCGTCTACGGCTACCGAGGTCTAAAGGCGTCTACGGCTACTTAGGTTTAAAGGCGTCTACGACTACTTAGGTTTAAAGGCGTCTACGACTACCGAGGTCTAAAGGCGTCTACGGCTACTTAGGTTTAAAGGCGTCTACGACTACCGAGGTCTAAAGGCGTCTACGGCTACTTAGGTTTAAAGGCGTCTACGGCTACTTAGGTTTAAAGGCGTCTACGGCTACTTAGGTCTAAAGGCGTCTACGGCTACTTAGGTCTAAAGGCGTCTACGGCTACTTAGGTCTAAAGGCGTCTACGGCTACTTAGGTTTAAAGGCGTCTACGGCTACTTAGGTTAAAGGCGTCTACGGCTACTTAGGTTTAAAGGCGTCTACGGCTACTTAGGTTTCAAAGCGTCTACGACTACTTAGGTTTAAAGACGTCTACGACTACCGAGGTCTAAAGGCGTCTACGGCTACTTAGGTTTAAAGGCGTCTACGGCTACTTAGGTTTAAAGGCGTCTACGACTACCGAGGTCTAAAGGCGGCTACGGCTACTTAGGTTTAAAGGCGTCTACGGCTACTTAGGTTTAAAGGCGTCTACGGCTACTTAGGTCTAAAGGCGTCTACGGCTACTTAGGTTTAAAGGCGTCTACGACTACCGAGGTTTAAAGGCGTCTACGGCTACTTAGGTCTAAAGGCGTCTACGGCTACTTAGGTTTAAAGGCGTCTACGGCTACTTAGGTTTAAAGGCGTCTACGGCTACTTGGGTCTATAGGCGTCTACGGCTACTTGGGTCTAAAGGCGTCTACGGCTACTTGGGTTTAAAGGCGTCCACGGCTACTTGGGTTTAAAGGCGTCTACGGCTACTTGGGTTTAAAGGCGTCCACGGCTACTTGGGTTTAAAGGCGTCCACCGCTACTTGGGTTTAAAGGCGTCCACGCTACTTGGGTTTAAAGGCGTCCACGGCTACTTGGGTTTAAAGGCGTCCACGGCTACTTGGGTTTAAAGGCGTCCACGCTACTTGGGTTTAAAGGGCCACGGCTACTTGGTTTAAGGGTGGGTTAAAGGCGTCCACCGCTACTTGGGTTTAAAGGCGTCCACGGCTACTGGGGTTTAAAGGCGTCCACGGCTACTTGGGTTTAAAGGCGTCCACGGCTACTTGGGTTTAAAGGCGTCCACCGCTACTTGGGTTTAAAGGCGTCCACGGCTACTTGGGTTTAAAGGCGTCCACGGCTACTTGGGTTTAAAGGCGTCCACGGCTACTTGGGTTTAAAGGCGTCCACGGCTACTTGGGTTTAAAGGCGTCCACGGCTACTTGGGTTTAAAGGCGTCCACGGCTACTTGGGTTTAAAGGCGTCCACGGCTACTTGGGTTTAAAGGCGTCCACGGCTACTTGGGTTTAAAGGCGTCCACGGCTACTTGGGTTTAAAGGCGTCCACGGCTACTTGGGTTTAAAGGCGTCTACGGCTAGTGAGGTTTAAAGGCGTCTACGGCTACTTGGGTTTAAAGGCGTCTACGGCTAGTGAGGTTTAAAGGCGTCCACGGCTACCGAGGTTTAAAGGCGTCCACATCTACCGAGGTTTAAAGGCGTCCACGGCTAACGAGGTATAAAGGCGTCTACACCTGAACACGTCTGAAGGCGTCTACGGCTACCGAGGTCTAAAGGCGTCTACGGCTACCGAGGTCTAAAGGCGTCTACGGCTACCGAGGTCTAAAGGCGTCTACGGCTACCGGGTATTAAAGGCGCCTACGGCCAAAGACGTCTAAAGGGTCTACGGCAGCACACGTCTGAAGGCATCTACGGCCGAACAGGTCTGAAGGCGCCTATTGCCACAGTCGTCTGAAGGCGCCTGCGGCCACAGTCGTCTACAGGGCCCTACGACCGAACACGCTTGAAGGCGCCTACGACCGAACACGGCTGAAGGCGCCTACGACCGAACACGGCTGAAGGCGCCTACGACCGAACACGGCTGAAGGCGCCCACGGCTGAAGGCTCCTACGACCGAACACGTCTGAAGGCGCCTACGACCGAACACGTCTGAAGGCGCCTACGACCGAACACGTCTGAAGGCGCCTACGACCGAACACGTCTGAAGGCGCCTGCGGCCGCGGTCATCTGAAGGCGCCTACGACCGAACACGTCTGAAGGCACCTACGGCCGCAGTCGTCTGAAGGCGCCTACGGCCGCAGTCGTCTGAAGGCGCCTGCGGCTGCGGTCATCTGGAGGCACCTACAACCACTGACGTCTACAGCTCCAATCCAAATAATAGTTTGCTGTGTAGAACTTAAATAAAAACAGAATCCAATGATCCTCAAACCACATAAATCTATTTTATTCCCAGTAGAACATATAGAACATGAAAATGCAAATTTCTAAAGTAAAAACAAACAGTTGTAGGAGGCTGATGTTTATCATCTCCTCTAACCCTTCTAACATCTGTCTGTAAACATCTGGAAGTGAGGAGACCAGGAGGTTCAGGAGACGAACGTTGTCCCGTCCTGGTCTGAAGGGTTCTAGCTGCTCAACAGTCTTGCTTGGTTTGCTGGTTTTCTGGTTTTCTGGCGCTCCAGATGTTTTCTATTGGTGAAAAGTCTGGACTGCAGTCAGACCAGTTCAGCAGCTGGTCTCACAGCTGGACTCACAGCTGGACTCAGCAGCTGGTCTCAGCAGCTGGACTCACAGCTGGTCTCGCAGCTGGACTCACAGCTGGACTCACAGCTGGTCTCACAGCTGGACTCACAGCTGGACTCAGCAGCTGGACTCACAGCTGGACTCACAGCTGGTCTCAGCAGCTGGACTCACAGCTGGTCTCAGCAGCTGGTCTCACAGCTGGACTCACAGCTGGTCTCACAGCTGGACTCACAGCTGGTCTCACAGCTGGACTCACAGCTGGTCTCAGCAGCTGGACTCACAGCTGGTCTCAGCAGCTGGACTCAGCAGCTGGACTCACAGCTGGTCTCTCAGCGGGTCTCAGCAGCTGGACTCACAGCTGGTCTCGCAGCTGGACTCACAGCTGGTCTCAGCAGCTGGTCTCAGCAGCTGGACTCACAGCTGGACTCACAGCTGGTCTCCCAGCTGGTCTCCCAGCTGGTCTCCCAGCTGGTCTCGCAGCTGGACTCAGCAGCTGGACTCACAGCTGGACTCAACAGCTGGACTCAACAGCTGGACTCACAGCTGGACTCACAGCTGGACTCACAGCTGGTCTCACAGCTGGACTCACAGCTGGACTCAACAGCTGGACTCACAGCTGGTCTCACAGCTGGACTCACAGCTGGTCTCAGCAGCTGGTCTCACAGCTGGACTCACAGCTGGTCTCACAACTGGACTCACAGCTGGACTCAGCAGCTGGTCTCGCAGCTGGACTCGCAGCTGGTCTCACAGCTGGACTCACAGCTGGTCTCAGCAGCTGGACTCACAGCTGGTCTCGCAGCTGGTCTCAGCAGCTGGACTCACAGCTGGTCTCAGCAGCTGGTCTCAGCAGCTGGTCTCGCAGCTGGACTCACAGCTGGTCTCACAGCTGGACTCGCAGCTGGTCTCGCAGCTGGTCTCGCAGCTGGACTCACAACTGGTCTCAGCAGCTGGACTCACAACTGGTCTCAGCAGCTGGACTCACAGCTGGACTCACAGCTGGACTCACAGCTGAACTCACAGCTGGTCTCAGCAGCTGGACTCACAGCTGGACTCACAGCTGGACTCCAACCCTGTGGAAGTCCTGCTGTTCTGGTCCAGTCTGGTTCAGCGTTGTCTTGTTTTCTCTGAGATGATGTCTGGATGGAGCAGATGTTGCTCTGGAACCTGTCGTCCCCTGATGGAGCCCTTCCAGATGTTCCAGATGTTACACCATAGACACAAATGCAGCCCCAGACGGTCAGAGATGCAGCTGTTGAACAGCTGTACAGGCCGGTGACTGTGTCTTGGTTCTGGATGTTTTTAAAACCCAAAGTCCTGAGAACTGAAGCACATCTGTGTTCTTGTTATCAGGATGGAGCTTCTCGGTTTCCCTCAGTTAAATTAAACGGATTAAAAATGTAACATTATTTAGTTGTGGCCTGTTTTAGTCGTTTATTCTGCAGTCGTAGAGACGCTCGTCAGATTCAGATACAGTAAAACTTTCACTTTGATCATTACAGCTCTGCTGACTCACCAACATGAATGGGGGAGGGGCCTACCTGTACAGGTGTCTGGTCCCCAGAAAGGTGGAGGGGCCTACCTGTGCAGGTGCCTGGTCCCCAGAAAGGGGGAGGGGCCTACCTGTGCAGGTGTCTGGTTCTTCAGGAAGGGGGAGGGGCCTACCTGTGCAGGTGTCTGGTTCCCCAGAAAGGGGGAGGGGGCTACCTGTACAGGTGTCTGGTTCCCCAGAAAGGGGGAGGGGGCTACCTGTACAGGTGCCTGGACCCCAGAAAGGGGGAGGGGCCTACCTGTGCAGGTGTCTGGTTCCCCCGAAAGGGGGAGGGGCCTACCTGTGCAGGTGTCTGGTTCCCCAGAAAGGGGGAGGGGCCTACCTGTACAGGTGCCTGGTCCCCAGAAAGGGGGAGGGGCCTACCTGTGCAGGTGTCTGGTTCTTCAGAAAGGGGGAGGGGCCTACCTGTGCAGGTGTCTGGTTCCTCAGAAAGGGGGAGGGGCCTACCTGTGCAGGTGTCTGGTTCCCCAGAAAGGGGGAGGGGGCTACCTGTGGAGGTGTCTGGTTCCCCAGAAAGGGGGAGGGGGCTACCTGTGGAGGTGTCTGGTTCTTCAGAAAGGGGGAGGGGCCTACCTGTGCAGGTGTCTGGTTCTTCAGAAAGGGGGAGGGGCCTACCTGTGCAGGTGTCTGGTTCCTCAGAAAGGGGGAGGGGGCTACCTGTGGAGGTGTCTGGTTCCCCAGAAAGGGGGAGGGGCCTACCTGTGCAGGTATCTGGTTCCTCAGAAACCCAGGTCAAGTTCTGAAGCTCATCTCTGTTCTTGTTTCAGTCTGTACGGCCGACACATGCAGGCGAACCCAGAACCTCCGAGCAGAAACAACGACAAGAGCAAGAAGATCAGCCGCAAACCGCTGGCTGCCAAGAACAAGTAAAGACCCCCAGGAAGGAGACCACCTCGCTGACCCCCCAGGACGGAGACAACCACGCTGACCCCCCAGGACGGAGACCACCACGCTGACCCCCCAGGATGGAGACCACCACGCTGACCCCCCAGGACGGAGACAACCACGCTGACCCCCCAGGACGGAGACCACCACGCTGACCCCCCAGGATGGAGACCACCACGCTGACCCCCCAGGACGGGGACCACCACGCTGACCCCCCCCAGGACGGAGACCACCACGCTGACCCCCCAGGATGGAGACCACCACGCTGACCCCCCCCCAGGACGGAGACCACCACGCTGACCCCCCAGGATGGAGACCACCACGCTGACCCCAAACACTTCTGCATGTGCCTTTTGCTCTTTATCCTTCAGGAGAAACGTGCTGCATCTCTGAACTGAGTTGGGTTTAGGGTTTAGGGGTTTAGGGTTTAGGGGTTTAGGGGTTTAGGGTTTAGGGTTATCTGCTTTTTTAATCCTGGTATTGTTTGAGACTGGCAGCGGTTGGAGGTGGAGAAACACCACGCTGAAGCTCACTAATCTGCTTTCTGCCATGTAATCTATTACCTTTTTACTCTGATTGTGGCTCCGCCCACTCTGATGTTCACAGGTGCTTCTAGAACACCTGGAGGTGTCGGGATGGGTGGAGCTTCACTCTTCTGTCCATTAAATCAGAGGTCAGGGTCTGACGGAGGTCTGAGGCTCAACCCACAAAACTGTATTTTATCCTTACGATCTTTGAATTTTTAAAGTTTCATGTGAACATGTCATCTTCAGTATGTATGAAAACCGTCAAGAATTAACAACTTCTCTAATTTTACCATGACTGTTGTTTTTCTCTAAACTTTCATAAATATCTGCATTGAATTTAAAATAATCTATAAATCTGTTCTAAAGTGGAAGTGAGGCCTCTAAATTTACATCCAGTAGGTTCCTGGTTCAGGTTCAGGTTCCTGGTTCTGGTTCAGGTTCCTGGTTCACACAGAAACAACGGTGGGGATTTTAGTTGTTTAACTTTTATACAGTCTGAGACCTGTTTGTATTTTTAACCCTCGCCCTGACGCTGTGATGTGCATCTGTCGCGTGGGCGGGGCCTGACTCTGACGACCTCAGGTCTGGAGGCCTCTGAAACATTCAGACAGGATGGTCCGTCACCCTGGAAACGGGAGTGTTTTCTGTTTGTGAGACTGAATCCTGGACTCTGATGAGGTTCTTGATGCAACCTCTGAGTGCCTTTTATCAGCTGTTCTCCAGTATTTATCCAGTACCCTCACTGCTCCTTCTTCAGTATCTATCCAGTACCCTCACCGCTCCTTCTTCAGTATCTATCCAGTACCCTCACCGCTCCTACTCCAGTATTTATCCAGTACCCTCATCCCTCCTTCTCCAGTATTTATCTCGTACCCTCATCGCTCCTTCTCCAGTATTTATCCAGTACCCTCATCCCTCCTCCTCCAGTTATTCGCCAGTACCCTCATCCCTCCTTCGCCAGTATTTATCCAGTACCCTCATCGCTCCTTCTGCAGTATTTATCCAGTACCCTCACCGCTCCTTCTCCAGTATTTATCCAGTACCCTCATCGCTCCTTCTGCAGTATTTATCCAGTACCCTCACCGCTCCTACTCCAGTATTTATCCAGTACCCTCACCGCTCCTTCTGCAGTATTTATCCAGGACCCTCATCGCTCCTTCTGCAGTATTTATACAGTACCCTCACCGCTCCTTCTCCAGTATTATCCAGTACCCTCACCGCTCCTACTCCAGTATTTATCCAGTACCCTCACCACTCCTCCAGTATTTATTCAGTCTTGTATAATAAAACCTTCTAACCCAGATCTCTGCTGTTTCCTCTGACTGAAGTCTTACAAAAATGTTGCTAAGACCACCAGAATGAGGAGTCCAGTCAGACCAGTGTCTGCTCTGGTCTTCTGCCAGTTCTGTTGGTTCTCTTCATCTGAATTCTTCTCACACTCCTCCAATCACGCAACCGTCCCATGATGCCTGAGCAGCATTGATCTTCTCTGATTTATGGTTCTGGTCTGTTTCTGGCAGTGAAGCTGCACAGGTTCACTAATGAGACTGAGGTCGTGTTAACGATGTGGGAACGCGACTGGAACTCCTCCACCTTAGTTCAGCTGCAGTTAGCTATTTTAGCTTAGCTTATGCTAACCATGCTAATTAATATTATTTTATGTTCATCCTTTTCAAATCTGTCCAAACATCCTCATTTCAACGTCACTGCTGAAACATCTGAAATGAGGACTAGCAGAGCTCTGCTGGGACCCACAACTCCACCAGTTCCTCCACCACCAGCTCCTCCACCAGTTCCTCCACCACCAGCTCCTCCCCCAGCTCCTCCTCCACCAGCTCCTCCTTCACCAGCAGCTCCTCCACCAGCTCCTCCACCACCAGCTCCTCCACCAGCTCCTCCACCACCAGCTCCTCCACCAGTTCCTCCACCACCAGCTCCTCCCCCAGCTCCTCCTCCACCAGCTCCTCCTTCACCAGCAGCTCCTCCACCAGCTCCTCCTCCACTAGTTCCTCCACCACCAGCTCCTCCACCAGTTCCTCAACCACCAGCTCCTCCTCCACCAGTTCCTCCAGTAGCTCCACCACCACCAGCAGCAGCTCCTCCACCAGCAATTCATCCTCCACCACCAGCTCCTCCAGCAGCAGCAGCTTCTCCACCAGCAGCTCCACCAGCTCCTCCACCACCACCACCAGCAGTTCCTCCTCAACCAGCAGCTCCTCCACCACCACCAGCTCCCCCAACCAAAACTCCTCCAGAGGCTCCTCCACCAGCAACAGCTCCTCCACCACCAGCAGCAATTCCTCCTCAACCAGCAGCTGCTCCTCCTCCACCAGTCTGCTGCTGGTGGAGATAGAAGCATTACCATCTGAGTTGTCTACAGCCACCATTACACCAGTTGTGGGATGACTGACAGAAGGTCCCAGCGTTCTTCCTCTTGAAGGGTCTTGAAATGATCCTGTGGTCCAGAGTCATGAGCTGTTGGTGGACATCCAGTTTCAAATGAAGCTTCTGACGTACCTTCATGTATGAGGTCATTGGTTCCTGCTGAGTAACCGCAGCGTGACTCGCTGACGTTCATGCTGAAACGTAAGAAGCTGAAAGTTCCTCAGCTTTTGACGAGCTTCTCTAACCCACAGAACCCAACCTAATCTAACCCAACCTAATCTAACCCAACCCAATCTAATCTAACCTAACCCAATCTAATCTAACCCAAACCAACCTAATCTAACCCAACCCAATCTAATCTAACCCAACCCAATCTAATCTAACCCAACCCAATCTAATCTAACCTAACCCAACCCAACCTAATCTAACCCAACCCAACCCTAATCTAACCCAACCCAATCTAATCTAACCCAAACCAACCTAATCTAACCCAACCCAACCTAATCTAACCCAACCCAATCTAACCCAACCCAATCTAACCCAAACCAACCCCAATCTAATCTAACCCAACCCAACCAATCTAACCCAACCTAACCCAATCTAATCTAACCCAACCCAACCTAACCCTAATCTAACCAACCTAACCAACCTAATCTAACCCAAACCAACCTAATCTAACCCAACCCAACCTAATCTAACCCAACCCAACCTAATCTAACCCAACCCAATCTAATCTAACCTAACCCAACCTAATCTAACCTAACCCAACCTAATCTAACCCAACCCAACCTAACTAACCAACCCAATCTAATCTAACCCAACCCAACCCAACCTAATCTAACCTAACCCAATCTAATCTAACCCAATCTAATCTAACCCAACCCAACCTAATCTAACCCAACCCAACCTAATCTAACCTAACCCCAACCTAATCTAACCCAACCCAACCTAATCTAACCCAAACCAACTAATCTAACCCAACCCAATCTAACCCAACCCAATCTAATCTAACCCAAACCAACCTAATCTAACCCAACCCAATCTAATCTAACCCAACCCAATCTAATCTAACCCAACCAACCTAACCAACCAACCCTAATCTAAACCCAACCTAATCTAACCTAACCCAACCAACCTAATCTAACCCAACCCAACCTAATCTAACCTAACCCAACCTAATCTAACCCAACCCCACCTAATCTAACCTAACCCAACCCAACCTAATCTAACCCAAACCAATCTAACCCAACCCAATCTAATCTAACCCAAACCAACCTAATCTAACCTAACCCAACCTAATCTAACCCAACCCAACCCAATCCTAACCAACCCCAACCTAACCTAAACCCAACCTAATCTAACCCAACCCAACCTAATCTAACCCAACCCAATCTAATCTAACCTACCTAACCCAACCTAATCTAACCCAACCCAACCCAATCTAAACCAACCCTAATCTAAAAACCAACTCCAACCTAATCTAACCTAATCTAACCAACCCAACTAATCTAACCCAAACCAACCTAATCTAACCCAACCCAACTAATCTAACCTAAACCAACCAACTCACTAATCAACCCAACTCTAAACAACCTAACCCAACCAATCTAAAACCTAAAAAACTAATCTAACCCAAATCAAAACCTAATCTAACCAACCTAACCCAACCTAACTAAACCTAACCTAACCAACCCAACCACCTAAAACCCAACCCACCTAACCCAACCTAATCTAACCCAACCCAACCTAATCTAACCTAACCCAACCTAACTAACCAACCTAATCTAAACTAATCTAACCCAACCCAACCTAATCTAACCTAACCCAACCTAATCTAACCCAACCTAATCTAAACTAATCTAACCTAACCCAACCCAAACCAACCTAATCTAAACTAATCTAACTAACCCAACCTAATCTAACCTAATCTAATCCAACCCAGGTCCGCAGAGACAGATCCTGAAGTGGCATCAACATGAACACGTGACTTCATTCATCCCTCAGAAGTCAATAACAGAAGCTAAAGTGATAACTGCTCGCTGCAGCCTCTAGTGGTTGAAGGAGGAGCTGCAGCTAAATCTCCAGAAGTGGATCATTGCCTTTTGGAGATGAAAACTGAAAGGAGGAATGTTTTATGTTCTAAAACCATCATTTTTGTCTCTTGTAGATGCTGTCTTTGTTAGATCTTCAGCATATCAGAATCCAAACTTCCTGACTGTCAACATTATAGATCACTGATCACATGGTTGCCATGGAGGCCTGGTTTGGACCATTTACCATTTAGTTAAAATGAACTTCCAGGTGTCCCTGGATGTCCAACAGGAGACGAGTCTGTCCACCACCTTCTGTTGAAGTCAGGGGGACAGCAGGACAGTAAATCCACCACAGAATGCTTCAGAAGAAGGAAGTCCAGGTTCTGGAGCAGAGTCCAGGTTCTGGAGCAGAGTCCAGGTTCTGGAGCAGAGTCCAGATGCTGAATGAGCTCCAGGAGCCGCTCAGACTCCGGGTCTCAACCCTTTCGGGCCTCTTCCAGTCATCCATCATCATCGACAGAAGTGTCGATCCGCTGACGCTCCGTTACCTTCAGGCCTTTTCAGGGACTCACTGAAAGTCAACATGTTGACTGATGAAGACAAAGATGAGACTGCTAGTTTTAGTGGCACTGAAATATCAGTTTCCTCTGAGCCCCCAGACCAGAACCAGAACCAGAACCAGAATCGTGACCCGCGACCCCGGAGGACTGGAGGAGGTCCGCCGCGACCCTCAGCAGCAGGTCTGGTGGACCAGCGGGTCCCTGAACTGTCAACTTATAAGTTATAGTTAAAAAATTGCATTTACAAAAAATTCACATTTTAAATGATTAAACACCATATTTGACAAAATCGTCCTTTTATGTTAATAAATTACAATTTTGCAAAAGATATTTTAAGACAAAAACTTGTTACATTTAATTAAAAAGTCTCATTTTTGCAAACTTGCTTTTATGATAAAATGTCACGATAAAACAAAGTTGCTTGAAGACATGAAGTCTTTTTTTAACAAAAAGTAAGATGTGTTCAAAAGTCTATATTCTTAGAAATGTGATATTTCACTATAAAAAGTTGAAATACTGAGTTTAAAAGTCACGATTTTGAGAAAAATGTGACTTTATAGCAAAATATTGCAATACAAAATTCATAATTTATAAGTTATTTTATGAAGAAAAAAGTCACGAAAACCTGATAACAGAAATAAGTGAGCTGTAACCATCTATCTATCTATCTATCTATCTATCTATCTATCTATCTATCTATCTATCTATCTATCTATCTATCTATCTATCTGTCTGTCTGTCTGTCTGTCTGTCTGTCTGTCTGTCTGTCTGTCTGTCTGTCTCTCTCTCTCTCTCTCTCTCTCTCCTCCCCTCCGCTTCGGTCCGGTTCGGCTCCTCTCGGCTCCTCTCGGCCGCCGCCTCTGGATGAGCAGATGGAGGGGGTCCAGTCGGAGTCCAGCTGTGGAGCAGCTGCATTTGTGGTTCAGACGGGGTTCCGGTCCGGATCTGTGATGCTGAAGTGTTCGGTTCTGGCCGGCTGAACTTTGAGCGCGTAACCAGGAGCAGGTTTGGACCGGTTCGGAGGCGGTTCTTCACTCAGATTTAACAGTGAAACTCTTCTTCTCGCAACTTCCCCACCAGCCGCAAACATTTCCTCCAAAGGCAGAAAACAGAATCTGGACCGGCCCGTTCTGACCCGCCAGGACCTGGACCGGCCCGCTCTGACCCGGACGAACCTGGACCGGCCCGCTTTGACCCGGCTGGTGGCGGGAAGGCGGCTGGTAGCGGCGGGGGTCCTGGGGGTCGCTATGGTTCTGGCTCTGGTCGTACTGATCCCGGTTCTGGTCAGCTCCAGAACCGCCGGGCGCTACGAGATGCTGGGCGCGTGCAGGATGGTGTGTGACCCATATGGCACCGGATCTCCGAGCAGCACCGCCGCAGCGGACTCGGTCCAGGTCCCGGACGCGGTACCCCCTCTGGTCCCGGGTCCCAGAGGTGAGACGGGTCGCCCCGGTCCGAGGGGGTCTCCGGGAGAACCGGGTCCGCCCGGACCGACCGGCCCCCCCGGAGAGAGAGGAGAACCGGGGCGGCCCGGTCCCCCGGGGCCCCCCGGACCCAGCGGGGCCGCCGGACCCGTCAGCGCGGCCACGTACAGCACCGCGCCCCGCATCGCCTTCTATGCGGGACTGAAGAAGCAGCACGAGGGCTACGAGGTTCTGCGGTTCGATGACGTGGTGACGAACCTGGGGAACCACTACGACCCTGGAAGTGGCAGGTTCACCTGCTCCGTCCCCGGAACCTACTTCTTCACCTACCACGTCCTGATGAGGGGGGGCGACGGAACCAGCATGTGGGCCGACCTCTGCAAGAACAACCAGGTAACCGAACCGCGGGTCCAAACTCTCACCTGAGCTGGAAACCATCTTTTATTTTAATTATAAATGATCAGCTCTGATGATAATAATAATGATAATAATAATAATAATGATATAATAATAATATAATGATAATAATAATAATAATAATAATGATAATAATAATAATAATAATAATGATAATAATAATAAATGATAATAATAATAATGAATAATAATAATAATAATAATGATAATAATAATGATAATAATCCAGGGACCAAAACTGGACTCACATGGAGCTCTGAAGGTTCTGAATCAGTGACTGACAGCTGCTCTGATGGTTCTGGTTCTGCTGGGTCTGGATCTAGGTTGTTTGCAGGGCCGTTTCTAGATTTCTGGGGGCCCTGGGCCCCCTTCAGAAAACCTGCAGGATGAGTTTTGATAGAAAAAGACATGAAAAAACAATATTCATAATAAATTAATTAATGAATAATAAAAAATCACTAAATACTTGGAACATTTCAGAATTTCTGACTCTGATTCATAGATTTTTAAGAAAAAAACAAAAGTTTGAACTTTAGAAATTAAAGGAGAGCTAAATAAATGGAGCTAAATAAATAGAGCAGGCTAACACACATTTAGCAGATGCTAGCTGAGCTAGCATGACGTCAGTTATTTGAGGGAAATGAAGGTTTAGAGAGTCTGGGTGTCTGGGTTTCTGGGTGTTTGGGTTTCTGGGTTTCTGGGTTTCTGGGTTTCTGGGTTTCTGGGTTTCTGGGTGTCTGGGTTTTGGGTTTCTGGGTGTTTGGGTTTCTGGGTGTCTGGGTTTTTGGGTTTCTGGGTGTCTGGGTTTCTGGGTGTTTGGGTGTCTGGGTGTCTGGATTTCTGGGTGTTTGGGTTTCTGGGTTTCTGGGTGTCCGACCCCATTAGTCCAGTCCTGAGGTCTCTGCGCCGGTCCTGACTAGAACCAGGAGATACGACCGTATTAGTCCAGTCCTGAGGTCTCTGCACCGGTCCTGACTAGAACCAGGAGATACGACCGTATTAGTCCAGTCCTGAGGTCTCTGCACCGGTCCTGACTAGAACCAGGAGATACGACCGTATTAGTCCAGTCCTGAGGTCTCTGCACCGGTCCTGACTAGAACCAGGAGATACGACCATATTGGTCCAGTCCTGAGGTCTCTGGACCGGTCCTGACTAGAACCAGGAGATACGACCATATTAGTCCAGTCCTGAGGTCTCTGCACCGGTCCTGACTAGAACCAGGAGATACGACCATATTAGTCCAGTCCTGAGGTCTCTGGACCGGTCCTGACTAGAACCAGGAGATACGACCATATTAGTCCAGTCCTGAGGTCTCTGCACCGGTCCTGACTAGAACCAGGAGATACGACCACATTAGTCCAGTCCTGAGGTCTCTGGACCGGTCCTGACTAGAACCAGGAGATACGACCATATTAGTCCAGTCCTGAGGTCTCTGCACCGGTCCTGACTAGAACCAGGAGATACGACCACATTAGTCCAGTCCTGAGGTCTCTGGACCGGTCCTGACTAGAACCAGGAGATACGACCATATTAGTCCAGTCCTGAGGTCTCTGACGGTCCTGACTAGAACCAGGAGATACGACCATTAGTCCAGTCCAGGTCTCTGCACCGGTCCTGACTAGAACCAGGAGATACGACCATATTAGTCCAGTCCTGAGGTCTCTGCACCGGTCCTGACTAGAACCAGGAGATACGACCATATTAGTCCAGTCCTGAGGTCTCTGCACCGGTCCTGACTAGAACCAGGAGATACGACTGTATTAGTCCAGTCCTGAGGTCTCTCTGCACCGGTCCTGACTAGAACCAGGAGTACGACCATATTAGTCCAGTCCTGAGGTCTCTGTACGGTCCTGACTAGAACCAGGAGATACGACCATATTGGTCCAGTCCTGAGGTCTGGTAGTGTTTCCAGATATTTAAACTGGATTTACTGGTAGTGTTTCCAGATGTTTAAACTGGATTTACTGGTAGTGTTTCCAGATGTTTAAACTGGATTTACTGGTGATGTCTCCAGATATTTAAACTGGATTAACTGGTAGTGTTTCCAGATATTTAAACTGGATTAACTGGTAGTGTTTCCAGATATTTAAACTGGATTTACTGGTAGTGTTTCCAGATGTTTAAACTGGATTTACTGGTAGTGTTTCCAGATGCTTAAACTGGATTTACTGGTAGTGTTTCCAGATGTTTAAACTGGATTTACTGGTAGTGTTTCCAGATGTTTAAACTGGATTTACTGGTGATGTCTCCAGATATTTAAACTGGATTTACTGGTGATGTCTCCAGATATTTAAACTGGATTTACTGGTATGTTTCCAGATGTTTAAACTGGATTTACTGGTAGTGTTTCCAGATATTTAAACTGGATTTACTGGATTTAGTAGTGTTTCCAGATGTTTAAACTGGATTTACTGGTAGTGTTTCCAGTGTTTCCAGATGTTTAAACTGGATTTACTGGTGATGTCTCCAGATATTTAAACTGGATTAACTGGTAGTGTTTCCAGATGTTTAAACTGGATTTACTGGTGATGTTTCCAGATATTTAAACTGGATTTACTGGTAGTGTTTCCAGATGTTTAAACTGGATTTACTGGTAGTGTTTCCAGATGCTTTAACTGGATTTACTGGTAGTGTTTCCAGATGTTTAAACTGGATTTACTGGCAGTGTTTCCAGATGTTTAAACTGGATTTACTGGTAGTGTTTCCAGATATTTAAACTGGATTTACTGGTAGTGTTTCCAGATGTTTAAACTGGATTTACTGGTAGTGTTTCCAGATGTTTAAACTGGATTTACTGGTAGTGTTTCCAGATGTTTAAACTGGATTTACTGGTGATGGTGTGAATGTGGAGCTTCACTGAGGTTTCAACAGTGCTGGTGTTGCTGCAAGGTATCAAAATTAGGTTATGAATGAATTTTCCATTGTCAGTGGAATCCAAACAATCCATTCAATATAATAAATGTATTGATCTTTGATGCCTCTTCTAAGTGCCCCCCCCCCCCCCCCCCCCCCCCCCCCCCGTCTCCACGTACAGACTGGAAGCAGGAAGTTTTATGGCCGTATTACAGGAACATAGAATGGTTCTGTGGTTTCAGATGGTGAACAGACGTAAATACTGACACTGTTCAGTGGTTGATGCTGGTATCAGAATCAGAACCATCACTGCAGAACCCATGTGATTGGAAGTCAGAAGCAGGATGATGTAACGTTAAAGTGTAACCCTAACTGAAAAAAAATTCTCTAGATTTGATTCAGATGATAAAGGACATGCAAGTTTATATTTACTATATCATCTGTAAACGTAAATTTCCTTGAGTAATCAATGATGATCAATCACTGACTTCGGTCCCAGTCGGTAAAGGAGCCTCTGAAACTGGACTTCCCATTGTGGACGTCTGGATCCTAAAATCTGAGAACTTCTGCTTCTGCTGGTTCTGGTGGTTCTAGTTCTGTTTCCAGCTCCTGCTCTGCTTGATGTTAACGCAGGTGTGTCTGTGTGTTGACCAGGTGCGTGCGAGCGCCATTGCCCAGGACGCCGACCAGAACTACGACTACGCCAGCAACAGCGCCGTGCTGCACCTGGAGCCAGGAGATGAGGTCTACATCAAACTGGACGGAGGAAAAGCTCATGGAGGAAACAACAACAAGTACAGCACCTTCTCTGGGTTCATCATCTACGCCGACTAGAACCCAACCAGAAGCTCTGACGAACCCAGTCAAGTGTTTTCTTTCAAATGGTCTCCAGAGCTTCTTCTGCCTCCATCCGATCTGGATTTCTTGGTTTGGTGACTGAAACATGAGAGCTGAAATGTAGGAGCTCCAGAAACTGGTATTAATCTGTTTGATAAAACTGTAACTTCATGTAACCGGACCGACTCGTGTAGCTGATATTCTTCTTCTTCTCCAGCTGATTCAGGTGTTTCTGTTATATTTCTGTTATATTTGCAGATGTTCTGGATGTGAACTGAAACCTCTCAGCAGAAGTAGAAACACCAACGATCCGCTGTCCTGTACATTAGGGATCGTCTGAAAATGTGTCTGGAGTTGTTTAGGGAGTGCTGATAAATGCTGTCGTTAATCTTCATTTCCTGTCTGTAGAAATCCTGGAAGAGTAGCAAATGAAATGATCCAGTTAATCAGATAATTGTTCAATAACCGCTGATCGTGTTGAAGCTGTATCCTGACGGTGTTGATGTGAAAGGCTGTTGTATCGCAGCGTTGAAACAGTCTCTGTGTCAACAATAATCTCTATTAAAGCTCGATGAAACCAGTCTGGTTGTGAATCAGAGAATAATTCAGCCTGTAAGATCAGAAGGAATCAGTCAGAAATTTCACAAAACACTACTTTTTGACATGAAATCATGATTTTATGTCATAAAAATTCATTTAATGAAATTGTGACTTTTTGACAAAAAATTATTTTTGTTGTAAAATCACAACTTTTGTAGAATAGCACATTTCTGTTGTAAAAATCAAGAATATTTGTTGTAGAATAGTGGCTTTTTGAATTAATTTTCCAACTTCTTTTGTAAAATATTAGCTTTCCAAAATCCAAATTTTATATTTAGAAATTGTGATCTTTGTATAATTGTAACTTTCTGTCTTAAAATCCTGAATTTTTGGTGTAAAACTGCAAATTCTAAAACTTATTTAACTTATTTACATCTTTATTTAAAAAATTTAAGTTAAAATAGACTTTTTTTTACATTGAATCATTATGTCTTGTCACAAAATTGCATATTTCATATAACTGCAACTTAATGATAACAATTATTATTATTATTATTTATATTAAGTAGTGATGCTAGTAAGAATTAATGAGATATAAATAGTATTAGAATTAAAAATTACTCTAATTTTTATCTATAAACACTTTTAAAGATTGAAAGTATTTCTGGAGAGACTGTCTCATTTGGGTTTGAATGAGTCTCGTTAGTCTCGTTAGTCTCGTTAGTCTTTGGCTGTTAATTTCCAGAAGGAGCGGCAGCGATTTTTATATCCAACATTCACCATAATTTGTCATCAAATCACAAATTTACCAAAATCACAACTTTTTTAAAATACTGCAAATTCTTGGAGTAAATTATTGACTTTTGCAAAATGATAGCTTTATGTCCTAAAATCACATATCTTTTCATAAAATTGATCCATCCATCCATCCATCCATCCATCCATCATCTGTGCCCGTTTAATCCTCTGGCAGGGTCACTGGGATCTGCAGGAGTCTATCCAGCTCACTTCAGGCGAAAGGAGGACAGGAGTCCACCTGGACAGGAACACCAGCCTCTAGTGGTCAGTAGAGGAACTGGAGCCTCTAACGGTCGGTAAAGGAACTGGCAGCCTCTCGGTAGAGGAACTGCAGCCTCTGTCGGTAGAGGACTGCACTGCAGCCTCTAGCGGTCGTAGAGGAACTGCAGCTCTCTAGGTAGAGGAACTGCAGCCCTCTAGCGGTCGGTAGAGGAACTGCAGCTCTAGCGGTCGGTAGAGGAACTGCAAGCGGTAGAGGAACTGCAGCCTCTCTCTAGCGGTCGGTAGAGGAACTGCAGCCTCTAGCGGTCGGTAGAGGAACTGCAGCCTCTAGCGGTCGGTAGCTCTATGGTCGGTAGAGGAACTGCAGCCTCTAGCGGTCGGTAGAGGAACTGCAGCCTCTAGCGGTCGGTAGAGGAACTGCAGCCTCTAGCGGTCGGTAGAGGAACTGCAGCCTCTAGCGGTCGGTAGAGGAACTGCAGCCTCTAGCGGTCGGTAGAGGAACTGCAGCCTCTAGCGGTCGGTGGAAGAACTGCAGATGGAGATCCCAGGTTAATTGATAATAATTTATATTTTAATTGATATTAAGATGTTAATTAATAATTTGCAACTAGCAGTTTAATCCAATGAAAAGTTTAGACATGGGTTAAGATTCAGACAAAATGTCTAAAGATTTTGTTTGAATCCTGTTCAGAACAAAATGTTGCTTTTTTGGAAAAAATTGCAATTTTTCTAATAAAGTATTTGTATGATTGAATGTTTGTAGAAATAACTGGCCAATTAAAAGAAGTACTGTAGCTGTATGATCCATCCATTTATCCATCCTTCATCCATCCATCATCCATCATCATCCATCATCCATCCTTCATCCATCCATCCATCATCCATCCTTCATCCATCCATCATCCATCCATTTATCCGTCCTTCATCCATCCATCATCTATCCATTTATCCGTCCTTCATCCATCCATCATCTATCTATTTATCCATCCTTCATCCATCTATCATCCATCCATCATCCATCCTTCATCCATCCATCCATCCATCATTCATCCTTCATCCATCATCCGTCCTTCATCCATCCATCCATCATCCATCCATTTATCTGTCCTTCATCCATCCATCATCCATCCTTCATCCATCCATCATCCATCCATCATCCATCCATTTATCCATCCTTCATCCGTCCTTCCATCCATCCATCATCTATCCTTCATCCATCCATCATCCATCCATTTATCCATCCTTCATCCATCCATCATCCATCTATCATCCATGTATCCATCCTTCACCCATCCATCATCCATCTATCATCCATCCATTTATCCATCCTTCATCCATCCATCATCCATCCTTCATCCACCCATCATCCATACTTTATCCATCCTTCATCCATCCATCATCCATCTATCATCCATCCATTTATCCATCCTTCATCCATCCATCCTTCATCCATCCATCCATCCATCCATTTATCCATCCTGCATCCATCCATCCTTCATCCATCCATTTATCCGTCCTTCATCCATCCATCATCCATCTATCATCCATCCATCATCCATCCTTCATCCATCCATCCATCATCCATCCATCCATCCATCCATCCATCATCCATCCATCATCCATCCATCCATCCATCCATCCATCCATCCATCCATCCATTCATCCATCATCCATCATCCATCCATCCATCCCATCCATCATCCATCCATCCATCCATCCATCATCCACCCATCCATCATCCATCTTCATCCATCCATCCATCCATCCATCCATCATCCATCCATCCATCCATCCATCCTCATCCATCCATCCATCCATCCATCCATCCATCCATCCATCATCCATCATCCATCCATCCATCCATCCATCCATCCATCCATCATCATCCATCCCATCCATCCATCATCCATCCTTCATCCATCCATCCATCCATCCATCCATCCATCATCCATCATCCATCATCCATCCATCCATCCATCCATTTCATCCATCCATTCCATCCATCCATCCATCATCCATCATCCATCCATCCATCCATCCATCCATCCATCATCCATCATCCATCATCATCCATCCATCCATCTCCATCCATTTATCATCCATCATCCATCCATCCATCATCCATCCCAATCCATCCATCATCCATCCATCATCCATCCATCCATCCCATCCATCATCCATCCATCATCCATCCATCCATCATCCATCATCCATCCATCCATTCCATCATCCATCATCCATCCTCATCCATCATCCATTCATCCATCCATCCACCATCCATCCATCATCCATCCATCCATCCATCATCCATCCATCCATCCATCATCATCCATCATCATCCATCCATCCATCCATTCATCCATCATCCATCCATCCATCATTCATCATCCTCCATCATCCATCATCCATCCATCCATCCATCAGCCATCATCCATCCCATCCATCCATCATCCATCCTTCATCCATCCCATCATCCATCCCATCATCCATCCATCCATCATCCTCATCATCCATCCATCCATCATCCATCCATCCATCATCATCATCATCATCCATCCATCATCCATCATCCATCCATCATCCATCCATCCTTATCATCCATCCTTCATCCATCCATCATCCATCCATCCTCATCATCCATCATCCATCATCCATCCATCCATCATCCATCCCATCCATCATCCATCCCATCCATCCATCCATCCATCATCATCCATCCATCCATCCATCCATCCATCCATCATCCATCCTTCATCCATCCATCATCCATCATCCTTCATCCCATCATCCATCACCTCATCCATCCTGTCCTGTCCTAGCTATGGTACGTTATATTATTACTGGTCCTACCAGCAGGCTTCCAGCAGAACAGGTGAGAAAACTCTTGAGTGTTTTTGGTTTTTATGGGTCCAGCTACAGAGACGAGTCTTTCATGATGACGGTCCGTTTACTTTTATGTAATAACCTTCATGTTGGGGGGGTGAATATCAGGCTGCTCCTCCTTTTAATGACACTGGTTGACTCTGACAAATTAAAACACCTAGAAAATAAATGAAGAGGATCTTCCTCCCTCCTGGTCCTGGTGCTCCAACTTCCAGGTGAGTCGTCCTCTCAGCACTCCATTAATGAAGGTTTTAGTTTCTCCTCAGAGATAATTAAACCTTCTGGATGCCATCAGCAGAATGTCACAGCTAATTTTTCATCACAATGCCTTTTATTTCTCCAGTCACGTGGAGGCACATTTACATGCACACCTGCACCTTTGGCCAGAGTTCGTCTGGAGGAGCCTCTACGTCCAGGTGCTTTTACCTCTGTGGTGCAATCGTTGATCGTAGTGGGTTTGAGGAACAACAGTTTCAGGGAGGTTCACAAAACTGCATCTGAACAAACCAGCTGACGTTTGGGTTTGGGTTAGTTCTCCAACAGAACGCCAGCACAAACACTTCATGTTCACTGTCAAGCATGGTGGTGGAGGGGTCATGATGTGGGCTCGTTTTACAACCACAGCCTGGTCAGCCATCATTATTGTTTTCCTCCTCACTATAAAGAATCAGTCTGGTTAATCTGAGAGAGGAGGCGTGATGTAAGTATCTGAAATGGTGGTGCAGGAACGCTGGTTAATTAAATCAGAGATGTTATTAACAGTTCTGGAAACATCCTCTTCTGCATGCTGGCTCTTGATTGGATGCTCCTGGATCAGTATGAGCATGAAGAACACCAAAGATACATTTTTCACTAATAAGTCCTGATTTTAAGAGGAAAAAGTCACAGTTGTTATAGAACAAGTTGTGAATTTCCAAGAAAAAAGTTTGTATTTTCCTAAAAATGCAGGAGAGTAGGGGACAAAATGGAGAAGACAAGACATAAACACATAAAGGGACGAATGAGAGGTGAAAAAAATCAGAGAGATACATGGAAGGAAGTGAAGAAGAACACGCTACAAAGACGAGACAGACCTTCAGAGTAAAACAGGACACAAGACAGACTAAGGACAGGGGAGACGAGACACTAACTAAACCCAACAAGTCTGCCATGAACCCACACCATGATATGAAAGTATAAATCCCAGTTAGAGTCCAGATAAAACTGTCTATAAAGTATAAAATACTGATCAAACTGTTACTTTGACCTGATGAACTGGTCCAACATCACCAGCAGTGACCAGGATGAAATATTCTCACCATTATTACATGTAAAACAGTTCATCTGGATTATCTCCTGCATAAACACATCATGTAGCATCTCATTTGATCTTATTATTATTATTATTATTATTATTATTATTATTTATTTATTTATTTATTTATTTTATTTATTTATTATTTACTTATTCATTTACGATCATGTGACTGGAGACATCAGTCCTGTTACTAGTCTCAGCAGGACGCTGGTCCACACCGTCTCCTCACTGATGTCATCTCCAACTGGGTTTTTGGTTGTTAGAAACTCACGCGTCATGATCCAACTGGTACAAACACGTTTACAGGAACATTTAGAGCCTGTATTATTATTTTTATTATTACTAGAGACAAGAGACATCTGCGTTTGTTGAGTCCTGATAAGTGGTTTCATTGATTCATGCACAAGTTTGAATAACAGATTTTATTCTTTGGGTTTTGTATAAAATATCAATTGTTTTCAAGTCCAAGTCAAGTTACAAGTCTTTTTACATTTTGTCAACTCTAAAGTTATCAATTTAATGACTCAAGTCTGTCTGGACTCCAAGTCATGTGACTCGAGTTCAAAGTCCAAATCTAGTCTGTGAGTCCACAATGACTCCAAAGTCTCGATCCCTTATAATACTGGTCAGTAGGCCAATAACTAACCCTAACCCTAAACCTAACTAACCCTAACCCTAACTAACCCTAACCCTGACCCTAACTAACCCTAACCCTGAACCTAACTAACCCTAACCCTAACCCTAACTAACCCTAACCCTAACTAACCCTAAACCTAACTAACCCTAACCCTAACTAACCCCAACTAACCTAACTAACCCTAAACCTAACTAACCCTAACCCTAACTAACCCTAAACCTAACTAACCCTAACTTACCCTAACTAACCCCAACCCTAACAACACAGCACAGAAACAGAACTGGTTAGAGCAGGCCTTCTCAGGGGGGCGGTGCGATGGTGGGGGGGCGGGGTGGCGGGGGATGGGGCGGTGCGATGGCGGGGGGGAGGTGGTGCGATGGCGGGGGGGGCAGTGCGATGGCGGGGGGGCGTGTGTGACCCCAGGGAACAAGCTTTTTTTTTTTGCCGTACTGGAATAAAATGTAATTGCACTCCAGTAGGGGGCAGTGGTGCTGTCATTATCACAGCAGGGGGTATTCACTCCTGAGAGACCCATTCTTTCACAGATGTTTCTAGAAACTGTCTGGATGTCCAGGTGGTTAATCTATACACCTGTGGACATGGAAGAGACTGGAACACCTGGTTCTGATCATCTGGATGGATGAACAGATACCTTTGGAAATATAGTGTACCTGAAACAAAAACAAATCAGAAAACATTGGATGCAGTGATGTTACATTTCTTTTTTAATTTTTATCTCTTTAATTTTCACACATATATATAATTTATGGATTTCAGGCATGAAAAAAGGTCTAGTTCAGGGTGTCCAGCTCCAGTCCTTTAGGGTCTCAGGTGTTTCCTGCTTTAACACACCTGGTTCAAATGAGGATGACCTGCTGATGGTGATCCTTTCGTTTCAATCACTGAAGCAGGAAAATATCCAAGACAGGCTGAGCAGACACCTGTGGGCTCGTTTAAGACACATTAAGGGGAATAAAAGACTCGAATAAGATCACCTGTGGGTTAGGGTTGTCTTGGGATTTGGATTCTTGTTCAGTGCCTCCTTTCTGGTTTAGTTTTATTTTTGGTTTACTGGTGCTCTGGTGTCTGATTCCCCCTTTTATTTTTAAAAGGTGTTCCTGTCTCCAGCTGTGTCAGGTAAGACCACTGACCAGGTAAGCCGGTCTGTGGTCTGTTTCTACAGTTTTGTGTTTTCACTTGTGTTAACTGATGTTTTCATCTTCCTCGGTTCTGGGTTGTTTGGAGGTTCTGCTGAGAAGAACCTCTTGGTTAATGAAAGATCTCCTGAATCTGGATCCATAAAAACCCCAAACTCAGTCTGGCTACATGGATGGATTTAAAACACCTTTCACTGATATTTATTTAAAAGCTTAAACAAAATCACCACAAACAGCAGCATCAGAAACTTCTAGACTTCTGTGATCTGAATGGAGTTCTTTTGTGCTGTTTTAATATTGTAAGTCTTTTATTTACAGTTCACAAAAATCTTTTATATTTATTGAAAGTCTTGACTTTAATGAAAACTAAAAGGCTGAAAGAATCAGCAGATCTGAAAAATGTGATGCTGCAGAAGTAACAAGAGGAGGAGAGAGAAACTGGGAGGAAGTGTGACAAATGAGCCCCCCCCCCCCCCCCCCCCCCCCCCCCGACAGCAGACAGAGATATCAACCTGATCAGAACAGACAAGCCTCCTTTAACCTACTTGGCTCAATTTGCTTGCTGTTAATAGTCTGCTTGCTGCAGATCTGCTCAGCAGCGAGCTGAGCGTTCGGCTCAGTCCAGTCAGGTCCAGTCCAGCAGCCATCACTTCCAATCACATCCAACCTGAATCAGCCGGCGGTTTGACGGAGGAAAGGTGATGCCAACAGAGTCCAGAACTGAAATCAGAGAACAAGAGCTGCTGTAACACGCCAGCATCAGAACCAACTTCATGCTCCAAGTATGGAAACACATCCATAATGTTCTCGTCTCTGTGGTTTAAGAAATACAAAGAACTGTTAAAACCCAGTAAATCCATCTGACAGAGAGCGTCAGGCAGGAGGAGTGATGCTGACACTGATTACACCTCTAACCCTAACCCTAACCCTAAGAGGTGGTTGTCTCATGTTCTGGTCAGTAGGGGTTTTTTTCAGAGGTATTTTCTTTCAAAGTTCTTCTGCGAAGCAGCTGCTCCCTTTTCTAACCTGAACGGTTCTGTCTAGGACAGGGGGGTCCAGATCCAGTCCTGCATGTCTGAGGTGTTTATCTGCCACAACACACCTGAATGGATCCCCATCAGCTGTCATTTGATTCAGGTGTGCTGGAGCAGGGACACGTTGAAGACATGCAGGCTGCAGCTGGACATCCTTGGTCCAGATGAAGGTCTGGCATGTGGACTCCTGGACTGAGACCCTGACAACCCGATGGGAGGAGTTTCTGAGGAAGATGATGTGGAAGTGACTGTAGATTCTGACATGGTGTTAGGGGTTATGGTTAGGGGGTTAGGGGTTAGGGGTTAGGGTTATAGTCAGGGTTAGGGTTGGGGTTAGGGGTTAGGGTTAGGGTTAGGTGTTAGGGTTATAGTTGGGGTTAGGGGGTTGGGGTTAGGGGGGTTAGGGGTTAGGGGTTAGGGGGTTGGGGTTGGGTTAGGGTTAGGGGTTAGGGTTTAGGGTTAGGGGTTAGGGGTTGGGTCAGGGTTAGGGTTGGGTTAG
Source organism: Hirundichthys speculiger (assembly GCA_018398805.1). Classification (NCBI taxonomy): domain Eukaryota; kingdom Metazoa; phylum Chordata; class Actinopteri; order Beloniformes; family Exocoetidae; genus Hirundichthys; species Hirundichthys speculiger. The sequence goes on from JAGFBZ010000474.1 coordinate 332,387, forward strand.
GGTTAGGGTTAGGGGTTAGGGGTTAGGGTTCGTTAGGGTTAGGGGTTAGGGTTTTGGGGTTGGGGTTAGGGTTGGGTAGGGTTAGGGGTTAGGGGTTAGGGTTAGGGTTAGGGTTGGGGTTAGGGTTAGGGGGTTAGGGTTTCTTTGGAATGAAATTAAGGTGCGCTAGCCTACTGTACCACAGGGAGGACAATGGGGCAGCGGGAGCACAGTCATCTCGATGCAGATAACCAGGACTCAATCCCAAAGCAAGACTCAGGGGACAGACAGAGGAAAAGTTATACTGGGAAAAAAATTAAAAATTATTAAAATAAGGCAAGATTTTTTATTTTACTTTTGATTAAATAGAGGGGACGGGGAAGTGCAGCCAAGGGGTTAGTATAGATAGGATAAGAAACATTACAAAGTGCTAAAATAGTAAGTGCTATATAAAAAGGTCAAGCATTAGTAAAAACACAATATATTAGAACATTTTTTTTGTAAGAACACATAATATATAAAAAAGGAAATGGCTGGAGTTCCTCCGCTGAATATTTTGCTAAGAGAGGAAAAAAAAATTAAACAGAAAAGAAATGGGGTGGCTTGAAAGGGGTGTTTTCCTTGGGACGTGGGAAAATGGAGAAAAGGCAGCCATGGTTAGTAAACAAGACAAAAATTTTTATTAAAAATAAGCGCTATATACAAGTTAAGTGGTTAAAAACAAGTAAAAGTTAGAAAACACACTCAAAGAATACTGCAAATAGGCTGCCTTCTCCTGGTATAGTCCCAGATCCCAGGGTTAGGGTGGGAGAGAGAGGAATAAAAAAAAAAAAAAGGGGGGGGCAGTTGAGGGGGAGGGATCCGGACCCCAAGGTCAAGGGGGTAAAAGATTGATCCTTAGATAGATAATTCATCATTCAGTCCCCCCGGTGCAGCAGTCCCCAGCCTGTGGATCCAGATCCTCTCCACCCTTTTCCTCTGTCCATCCGTCCAATGATCATTGTGTTCCAGACAAGTTATTGAAAGATTTTTGAGGGGATGACATTGGAAATGCTGTACCAGATGGGTGTTCAGACGACCCTTCCCAATATTGTATAAATGTGTGTGAAAGTCGTGTATAAACAGAGTGTCTGGTTTCTCCAATATAAATTTTATTGCATAGATTACAGGTAATGGCATAGACTATGTTGGTGGTTTGGATGGATGAGGAGCCTAAAATTGGATATTTATTTTTTGTGTAAGGATTATAAATGAATTTCTTTGTTTTGTAGAAATGACTGTAGGGGAGAAGAGGGGATGGTTTATTGTCAGTGAAAAGTGATCTGACCAAAATGTCTTGAAGGCTCCGATGTTTTCTAAAAGCAGATATGGGTCTGGTATGGTGAAGAACTGGGTAAAGAGTTTGAATAACAGAGAAATTATGTTTAATGGTTTTGTGTAGTTGGGTGATAGGGTGGGAAGAGGCGGACACAAAAGGGATAAGATGAGTAGGAGGGGGTTGAGGTGTTGATGTTTGGGGGGGATAAGGAGGTAGGGATGGGGTTAGGATGGGGAGATGAGGAAGTGGTTAGGGAAGGGTTAGGTTTGGGGAGGAGAGAAGGGGGAGGGGGTCGAGGGTAGGGTTAGGGGTTAGGGGTTGGGTTAGTTATAGGGTTAGGGTTAGGGTTTAGGGGTTGGTTTCGTTCGGTTAGTTAGGTTCGTTCGGGTTCGGGTTCGGGTTAGGGGTTTCGGGGTTTTAGTTCGGGGTTCGGGGTTCGGGTTCTCGTTCGGGTTCGGGTTCGGGGTTCGGGGTTCGGTTCTTTAGTTCGGGTTCGGTTCTAGTTGGGTTAGGGTTAGTTTTCGGGTTCGGGTTAGGGTTAGGGTTAGGGGTTAGTTAGGTTAGGGTTAGGGGTTTATTATTTAGGGGTTGGGTTCTAGTTGGGTTCGGGGTTAGTTTCGTTCTCGTTCGGGTTAGGGTTCGGGGTTAGTTTCGGGTTCGGGGTTAGGGTTTAGGGGTTCGGTTCGGTTTGGTTATAGTTAGTTCGGGTTAGGGGTTCGGGGTTAGTTATAGTTTAGGGGTTAGGGTTAGGGTTCGGGTTCGTTTCTTAGGGGTTAGGGGTTCGTTCGGTTCGGGTTTCGGGTTTTAGTTTCGGGGTTAGGGGTTCGTTTCGTTCGGGTTCGGGTTCGGGTTAGTTAGGGTTAGGGGTTCGGGTTCGGGTTAGGGTTCTTATAGTTAGGGTTTCTAGGGGTTAGGGGTTAGGTTAGGGTTCGGGGTTAGGGGTTCGGGGTTCGGGGTTAGTTTAGGGTTAGGGTTAGGGGGGGTTTTTATAGTTAGGGGTTAGGGTTAGGGTTAGGGTTAGGGGTTCGTTAGGGTTAGGGGTTATGGTTAGGGGTTAGGGGTTAGGGGTTAGTCTTAGTTAGGGTTAGGGGTTATGGTTAGGGGTTAGGGGTTAGGGTTAGTCTGTGGAGCAGAGTGGTGATGATCCACAAACACAAAGAAAGCAGAAATACTCTGAGAGGCTTTAACATCTGTCACACTGATGGATGGTGGAAACAGAAGCAGCAGGAATGTTTAATCATCAGATAACTTTAATTCTTGATATCGAGCTGTTTACATGAGATCTAAGAGATAGAGGTTGATGCACCGTGACGACTGTCTCAGCTCCCTCCAGGACAAGAACACAACCCGACTTTATCTGCTGCTGATGCTGTTATCAACCCAAATATGTGAAGATGTTTTACCTCCAAACTCCCACAGATATGACACCGTTCTAACAAACTAACCGACCAGACCGCTGAGGACAGTCCTGCAGAACCGCAGAACCTGGGACAGGTCTGACGGGTTCTTCATGAAGCCAAATATGTTGAGAGGACAGAGAGGATAGAGACAGAGAGGAGAGGATGGAGGAGGACAGAGAGGATAGAGACAGAGAGGAGGACAGAGAGGATAGAGGAGATAGAGGACAGAGAGGAAGAGGACAGAGAGGATAGGACAGGAGAGGAGAGGACAGAGAGGATGGAGGACAGAGAGAGAGACAGAGGATGGAGGACAGAGGAGAGGACGGGGACAGAGAGGATAGAGGACAGAGAGGACGGAGAGGAAGGACAGGAGAGAGATTGAGGACAGGACAGAGAGGATGGAGGACAGAGAGGATAGAGAGGACAGAGAGAGGAGGAGGAGGAGGACGGAGAGGAGAGGACAGAGGATGGAGGACAGAGAGGATGAGGAGGACAGAGAGGATGGAGGACGGAGAGAGGATAGAGGACAGAGAGGATAGAGGATGGAGGACAGAGAGGATAGGAAGACAGAGGAGGACGGAGGACAGAAGAGGATATGGAGGATAGAGAGAGGAGGACATGAGACAGATAGATGGAGGACAGAGAGAGAGAGACAGAGGACATGGAGAGAGGAGAGAGATAGGATTGGAGGACAGAGATAGAGAGAGACAGGATGAGAGGATGGAGGACAGAGAGGATAGAGAGGAGAGAGAGGATAGGATAGAGGAGAGGACAGAGAGGATGGAGGACAGAGAGAGGATGGATGGAGGACAAGAGGATGAGAGAGGATAGAGGACAGAGAGAGGATGGAGGACAGGAGAGGATGGAGGACAGAGAGGATAGAGGACAGAGAGAGGATGGAGGACAGAGAGGATAGGAGAGAGGAGAGAGGATGGAGGACAGAGGACAGAGAGGATAGAGGACAGAGAGGACAGAGGACAGAGGAGAGGAGGATAGAGGATAGAGGACATAGAGGACAGGACAGGAGGATAGAGGACAGAGAGAGGACAGAGATAGAGGATGGACGAGGACAGACGGAGAGAGAGGAGGAGAGGACAGAGGAGAGGATAGAGGATAGAGGACAGAGAGAGGACGGAGGACAGAGAGGATAGAGGACAGACAGAGAACGGAGGACAGAGAGGACATATGATATTCTTTAATTGAGCACCTGGCCTCGTAAATGTCTGTTTGTGTAAATTAGGGGAAAATGTGAATTAAATGAGTTTTCAGCTCAGATTCATGTCTGCTGCAACTAAAGAAAACACACCTGGATCTGGTTTAAAAAACAGACCTCTGGTGCATGATGGGACATTTCTGACAGCATAGTAATCTGCAGGTTAAACCACTAATGACAGAGCAGCTGCATCTGAGAGGTCATGTGACTGTGACATCACGCAGGAGTTTAATGCAGGTTAAACTGTGAAGCTCATTCAAGTGTTTTCAGCCTCCAGAGTCTCTGAAACATTGAAGTCCAACACACTCAGCTTGTTTCGGAGGTAAAGCCTGGAAAGAAAAGAGTTGAGAGCATAATTGGCCCTTCCTCCATGTTTCTCCGTGTTTTCTGGTCTTGTCTGGATTAGGGGGGGTCAGGGAGGATTTGGGACATCAGATAATGATCCCACCAGAGAATCCAGCGCCGTCTCCCTGCTCGGTTCCTAAAGTCTCTCCAGGCTTGGAGCTTAAACAGGATTGTGTTTGTGGTGTGGAGAGTCTCTCGGGTCTCTGAGAACCAGCCCGGCCTGTTTTCAGACCAGGTTCTGGTCCTCGGGTCTCTGAGAACCAGCCCGGCCTGTTTTCAGACCAGGTTCTGGTCCTCGGGTCTCTGAGAACCAGCCCGGCCTGTTTTCAGACCAGGTTCTGGTCCTTCACTGAGAGGAACTTGTTTTACAGCATTTTCACCACTCTGGACGCATATTTAGATGATGTTACAGCAGAGAAGATGTCCTTCACCCTAAAGCTGCGTCCTGATCTATCTATCTATCTATCTATCTATCTATCTATATCTATCTATCTATCTATCTATCTATCTATCTATCTATCTATCTATCTATCTATCTATCTATCTATGACCAGGGTTTGACGAGTTTTAAAAGGTAAAAAGTGCAGAAAGTATAAAAAGCGTTAGGGTGATAGATCCAGTCAACAGTTTGCAGCATTAATGTGATAAATACTGTTCTTTCATCTATTTGAGTCTTTCATGGATTATGAACTAGATTATGATTTAGATCCAGATTGGATTGAAATAGAGTTTGCAGTTAATTAGATCAAATTAACTTTGTAAACTTTGTAAAGTCCTCAGATGACTGTTGTGAAGGTCCTTGAACCCCGCAGAGGTCCGGTCCACTGACAGTGGTTCAGGTGTTAATCTGCACTTGTTTACTTTAACATTTACATGGTTAATCTGGTTTAAAGCACCTGCTGTCATCTGTGTAAACACTCTGACGGATGCTGATCATTTTTGTGGTTTGACTTCCTCTGAACAAACCTGTGCTCGCTCCACCGCTCTCTCTCTCTGACAGACGTAAAAGCCGTCAGACCAGTTAGGGTTAGTAAAAGCACGTAAACCTGCTTCCTCCTGTTTCTGTTCAAGCCTGTAAGAGTTTCTGTGGTGTCATGGCGAGCTGACGATCATCTGACCTCCAGAACCGCAACAGGACCACAGACCACAGGACCAGAGCAGCAGTCCAGCAGGTACGTCCCAGTAGAACCAGTAGAACCAGGAAAACTGGAAAGTGGAAATAATTTCATAGCCCAGATGAATGTATTTCAAATACCCTTCAGGTCAGATTTCAGCACCTTTCAGGACTTTTAAGGATAAATTTTCCATTGTTTTACTCAAGCTGCTGAGAATTATGGAATTAAGTCAAAATGATCAAGAATTTCACAAAATCATGATTTTGTGAAGAACCGAAATCATGTTTCAAACTCCAGAATGAAAGAAATCAGTGTGAAGAGTCAAATGTGGAGGTTTACTAGAATAATCAGACGTGTTTAGTAATTAGACAGGGTTAGGGTTAGGGTTAGGTGGAGCTCATTTCTCTTTTATCTGTGTTGTGTTCACGTCCATGAGCTTAATTACTGAGAAGAGCAGCAGTTTTCTCTTCATCAGCTTCATGTGAACAACATGTGGTCTACATGTGGTCCTGTGTAGCTGCTCTGCTAACAGCTGAACTTCATCTTCTGAACTCTAATGTCGCTGAATCGCTGTGTGAACGAACCCCAAGTACGTCCAGTTTTCAGAAAAGGCTCTGAATTATTTTGAGAACATTATTGAGAGAATTAAATAATAGTTCAATTTCAGTCATTTTCAGGTCCAGATGAAGCCTTGATGCTCAGCGGTGGTTCTGTAGATGTTCAATTCAGTTTTATTTATATAGCGTCTGTTATAATGTCAACTGTCTCTAGGAGCCTTACAGAGACCCAGATCATGACCCCCGAGATAATATCATTAACTAAAAATATAATATTGAATCAAAATCAAGGCAAGGAAAAACTCCCATAGAGGGAGAAAAAAATCCCTTTAAGCCAAACAGAAGCAAGAAAAAACTCCACTTTAGGAGGAAGAAACCTGGACGAGGACCTGGATCATATGGAGGGACCTTCCTGATGAAGACCAGCTGGATAAAGACAGAAAAAGTGGGGAGAGACAGGACTGAGACGATGGAGGACAGAGAAGATGGAGGACAGAGAGGATGTAGGACAGAGAGGATGGAGGACAGAGAAGATGGAGGACAGAGAGGATGGAGGACAGAGAGGATGGAGGACAGAGAGATGGAGGACAGAGAGGATGGAGGACAGAGAGGATGGAGGACAGAGAGGATGGAGGACAGAGAAGATGGAGGACAGAGAGAGGAGACACACAAATGACTGAATGTAATGAGTCCATAAACAGATGCAGGTAGCAGCACTGAGGTGAGATGGTCAGAGGACTAGATCACCGGTCACCACGGTAACCATCACCCTGAACACATCTACACACACAGGTGGAGGTGAACGCTGGGATGGACAGAGGAGGGAACTGCAGGTCAGCATGAAACTCAGGAAACTCTGACCTGAAAACACACAGAAAGAAAAGAGAAAAAAGGAGGAAAACAGCAACAAACTACAGGAAAGAAAATGGAGCCCAGTTACAGTAACGAGGTGCTAATTAACTATTAATGAGCTGGAGGAGGAGGAAGGGAGGAGGAAAGGGAAGGAAAGGAGAGGAGCAGAGGAGACACCACCCAGCAGATCATGTTGGTGTCCCCCTGCAGCGTAGGCCTATAGCAGCATAACTATGACGAAGCTGTGATTAAGACGAGCTACTCTAGTCTGAGCTACTACAGCTATGGCTATAACTATTAGCATCTACACACTATAGTTTAGACTAACTGTAGCTATAACTATTAGCATCTACACACTATAGTTTAGACTAACTGTAGCTATAACTATTAGCATCTACACACTATAGTTTAGACTAACTGTAGCTATAACTATTAGCATCTACACACTATAGTTTAGACTAACTGTAGCTATAACTATTAGCCCCTACACACTATAGTTTAGAGTAACTGTAGCTATAATTATTAGCCCCTACACACTATAGTTTAGACTAATTGTAGCTATAACTATTAGCCCCTACACACTTTAGTTTAGACTAACTGTAGGCTTTACTGAACAGAAATGTTTTCAGTTTAGTTTTAAAGATGGAGGTGGTGTCAGCCTCCTGAACCCAAACTGGTAGCTGGTTCCATAATAAAGGTGTCTGGTACCAGAAGGCCCGTCCTCCAAACCTACTTTTAGATATTCTTGGAACGACGAGTAATCCTGCACTCTGAGAGCAGAGAGCTCTATTAGAAGCATAACGAGCTATCAGGTCTGGTAGATAATGAGGAGCTAGGCCATTAAGGGCCTTATATGCGAGAAGCAGAATTTTAAACTGACAAACCTGATTAATATGCTGCTTAAATGACATCCTGATCAAAAATGACTCCAAGGTTTTCCACAGCTGTGCTGGAAGCCAGCGTAAACCCAGTTAATCCATTCCTCAGGTGTTTGGGACCAAAGACAATAACCTCTGTTTTATCTGAATTTAGAAGCAAAAAGTTATTTGACATCCAGGACTTAATGTCATTAAGACACCCTTGAAGTTTAGCCAAAGGTTTTGTTTCCTCTGGTTTCATAGATAAGTACAGCTGCGTATCATCAGCGTAGCAACGGAAGTTTAAACTGTGGTTCTGGATAATTTCATCAGGGCTGGTCTGTTTCAGGGCTGATGTTTGGTTTGTTCCAGGATGGGTTCTGGCCCCAGCAGCAACAAGGTCCACTGTAATCGGTACCTGAACGGAGAAGGCCCCCCATCACTGCTGCAGCAAGGTCCTCCACCAACATTCAGGTCTACATTTGCTTTCTGGTTTGTGGTTTGTGGTGTGAACCTGCTTGTGTTTTCTGAGCAGTTCATGCAGAGCTGAACAGGGACAAGCAAGTGTCTCTGCAGCCTGAAGGCCAGATGACCTGGGTGGTCCTCCACAAAGACCTCCTGGGGTTCCCTGGTGATAACACGCTGCAGATCAGCTTCACCTTTCCAGAAGGAACACAGACGGTGAGACTCACAGATCACTCCGGAAACCTCCCCCAAGCTTGGATGCATTGAGGATGTGGAAAAGTAGCAAATGAAACCAAGTTTCAAACTATATTTCTACTCTTTCCTGATTGACATGTTTAACTTGGAGCCCGTCCTATGGACCAAAGTTCTCTGAATTTGGTGTTCTTCTAAACATTGCCCACCTGAGTTAAAGCAATCAAGAGCAACTTCTCAATTTTGAGATTTTTACCGACCCCTACAGGTGTCTGAACAAAATAGATTTTACAACAGTCTCCATCCTACACATGAATCTGTTCATAAGGGTTAGGGTTAGCTCCCTGATGCTAAGGCTAGCGTTAGGGTTAGCTCCCTAACGTTAATGCTAGGGTTAGGGTTAGCTCCCTGATGCTAAGGCTAGCATTAGGGTTAGGTCCCTAACATTAATGCTAGGGTTAGGGTTAGCTCCCTGATGCTAAGGCTAGCGTTAGGGTTAGCTCCCTAACATTAATACTAGCATTAGGGTTAGCTCCCTGATGCTAAGGCTAGCGTTAGGGTTAGCTCCCTAACATTAATACTAGCATTAGGGTTAGCTCCCTGATGCTAATGCTAGCGTTAGTGTTAGCCACCTGACCCTAACGCTAGGCTGCTACATAGAAGCAGGGAAAGACAACCAGAGAAAACTGAAGATGTGGATGAGCAGGTAAAATAAGACTTTTACACAATAAGTAATAGTTTGGTGATAGCATCACAAACATATTAACAAGTCTGTCTTACCTCCCCCCCCCCCTCGGATTTCTGCAGCATTCTTGTCGACTACGTTTCCAACCTCAACAAGGTTCTGAAGTCGACGTTTCAGTGTGTTTTACATATTAGAAGATGTAATCTCCAAAAACAATGACATGCTAAAAACATTTCCTTGAGGCAGTTGATCTTCTTGGTTACAGCAACTAATAATTGAATAACTAATATTTGGCTTTGTTACAAACACAAGATGACATACTGATGTTCAGGTAGCAACCAATGTGGTTTCTCCGTGGGTCCTACAAACCTAATAAAAGTTTCCAAAATATTCTCCACCTTAAATAATAGTAAAGCAAAAGATGTTTATGACCTTGATGCTACCTTTCTAAAAAGATATAAAGATGTTTTAGGGTTAGACGTTTTGTGGTTAGTGCAGAGTGTTGAGCCAGGAGTCTGTTGAACTCTCTTCCATCAGTTCATCAGTTGCATAAACTGATAATAAGATGTCTTCTGATAAATGGCGGCTATTGTCTAAACAAACTAAAACATTAATGAGCTGTTGGACGTGAATGTGTCATCTGCATATGAATGAATAAGTAATAGTTGTTCATTATGGACAGTTGTCTCTTGGATTATTTTTTTTTTGAACACCATGATCTGTTGATGACAGATCCCAAATCTGGTGAAAAAAGGGTCTAAGACCCCCCCCCCCCCCCCCCCCCCATTTCAAGATATTTCTTTTGTTTACATGTAATATGACAGCAGCACAATAGTCAATGGTCAGACTGACCCTTCTAGAAGGTCCAGGTGGATCTGGGTCCAGCTGGTCTTTCAGTGGTTAGACTGACTCTTCTAGAAGGTCCAGGTGGATCTGGGTCCAGCTGGTCTTTCAGTGGTCAGACTGACTCTTCTAGAAGGTCCAGGTGAATCTGGGTCCAGCTGGTCTTTCAGTGGTCAGACTGACTCTTCTAGAAGGTCCAGGTGAATCTGGGTCCAGCTGGTCTTTCAGTGGTTAGACTGAGTCTTCTAGAAGGTCCAGGTGGATCTGGGTCCAGCTGGTCTTTCAGTGGTCAGACTGACTCTTCTAGAAGGTCCAGGTGAATCTGGGTCCAGCTGGTCTTTCAGTGGTTAGACTGAGTCTTCTAGAAGGTCCAGGTGGATCTGGGTCCAGCTGGTCTTTCAGTGGTTAGACTGAGTCTTCTGGAAGGTCCAGGTGAATCTGGGTCCAGCTGGTCTTTCTGGGGTCAGACTGACCCTTCTAGAAGGTCCAGGTGAATCTGGGTCCAGCTGGTCTTTCAGTGGTTAGACTGACTCTTCTGGAAGGTCCAGGTGGATCTGGGTCCAGCTGGTCTTTCAGTGGTTAGACTGACCCTTCTAGAAGGTCCAGGTGAATCTGGGTCCAGCTGGTCTTTCTGGGGTCAGACTGACCCTTCTAGAAGGTCCAGGTGAATCTGGGTCCAGCTGGTCTTTCAGTGGTCAGACTGACTCTTCTGGAAGGTCCAGGTGGATCTGGGTCCAGCTGGTCTTTCAGTGGTTAGACTGACCCTTCTAGAAGGTTCAGGTGGATCTGGGTCCAGCTGGTCTTTCAGTGGTCAGACTGAGTCTTCTAGAAGGTCCAGGTGGATCTGGGTCCAGCTGGTCTTTCAGTGGTTAGACTGACCCTTCTAGAAGGTTCAGGTGGATCTGGGTCCAGCTGGTCTTTCTGTGGTCAGACTGACTCTTCTAGAAGGTCCAGGTGGATCTGGGTCCAGCTGGTCTTTCTGTGGTCAGACTGACTCTTCTAGAAGGTCCAGGTGGATCTGGGTCCAGCTGGTCTTTCAGTGGTTAGACTGACCCTTCTAGAAGGTTCAGGTGGATCTGGGTCCAGCTGGTCTTTCAGTGGTCAGACTGACTCTTCTAGAAGGTTCAGGTGGATCTGGGTCCAGCTGGTCTTTCAGTGGTTAGACTGACCCTTCTAGAAGGTTCAGGTGGATCTGGGTCCAGCTGGTCTTTCAGTGGTTAGACTGACTCTTCTGGAAGCTCCAGGTGAATCTGGGTCCAGCTGGTCTTTCAGTGGTCAGACTGACTCTTCTAGAAGGTCCAGGTGGATCTGGGTCCAGCTGGTCTTTCAGTGGTCAGACTGACTCTTCTAGAAGGTTCAGGTGGATCTGGGTCCAGCTGGTCTTTCAGTGCTTGTGTGGGTTAACTCCGGTACTCCGGTTTCTTTGCACCTTAAAAAGATGCTGTTCAGGCAGATTGGTAACAATAAATCCTGTCCAGGTTTAATTTAAATGAACTATTATGTGATTTGATTTATAGAAGTAATTATAGGGATAATTCGGTCTAATAAATAAATTGATCAAGTTCATGTGTGTGGCAGTGAGAGAAAGATGGTTGTGTTGTTATAGCATAGAAACATATTGTCCTCTCCTTTCTCAGGAGAAGCACCCCCATCCTGGACAAGCTTTTCCTGGACAGCAGGTACTGGCTTACCTGCCAGACAACCGTGAGGGCAGGAAAGTCCTGAAGCTGCTGGAGAAGGCCTTCCAGCAGCAGCTGCTGTTCACCATCTCCACCAGTGAGACTGGGAAGGACGTGGTGTCCACCACCAGCATCCAGCTGAAAACACAGCTGGAAGGCAGCAGCACAGGGTGAGTTCATGTCTGAGCACATCTGGACCGTTCACATGTTCCACAGACACCTGCACTGGTAGACTGCAGGTGGCGCTCAGGCTCCTCCCCCTTTCTGAGACAACATCCAATCAGCAGTCTGACACCAAAAAGTTGCTGTTGCTGTTTTGTGAGAGTTTCAGATTCATAAAACAAACACACATGCTAAAAAAAAAGTGATTTTATGATGAAAAATGGAATTTGTGTCGAAAAGTAAGTTTTGTATTATAAAACTCCTACAATACATCCAGTACAAAACATAAATGTAGATCTGCAGGTCCCCCAGTTTAAACATAGATATCTAGCAGTAGATCTGCAGGTCCCCCAGTTTAAACGTAGACATCTAACAGTAGATCTGCAGGTCCTCCAGTTTAAACATAGATATCTAACAGTAGATCTGCAGGTCCCCCAGTTTAAACGTAGACATCTAACAGTAGATCTGCAGGTCCTCCAGTTTAAACATAGATCAATAAGAGTAGATCTGCAGGTCCCCCAGTTTAAACATAGATATCTAGCAGTAGATCTGCAGGTCCCCCAGTTTAAACGTAGACATCTAACAGTAGATCTGCAGGTCCTCCAGTTTAAACATAGATATCTAACAGTAAATCTGCAGGTCCTCCAGTTTAAACATAGATATCTAACAGTAGATCTGCAGGTCCCCCAGTTTAAACGTAGACATCTAACAGTAGATCTGCAGGTCCTCCAGTTTAAACATAGATATCTAACAGTAAATCTGCAGGTCCTCCAGTTTAAACATAGATATCTAACAGTAGATCTGCAGGTCCTCCAGTTAAACATAGATATCTAACAGTAGATCTGCAGGTCCCCCAGTTTAAACATAGATCAATAAGAGTAGATCTGCAGGTCCCCCAGTTTAAACGTAGACATCTAACAGTAGATCTGCAGGTCCTCCAGTTTAAACATAGATCAATAAGAGTAGATCTGCAGGTCACCCAGTTTAAACGTAGATAAATAAGAGTAGATCTAAAGGTCACCCAGTTTAAATGTAGATAAATAAAAGTAGATCTGAGGGTCATCCAGTTTAAACGTAGATATCTAGCAGTAGATCTGCAGGTCCCCCAGTTTAAACTTAGACATCTAACAGTAGATCTGCAGGTCCTCCAGTTTAAATATAGATAAATAAGAGTAGATCTGCGGGTCAACCAGTTTAAATGTAGGTAAATAAAAGTAGATCTGCGGGTCCTCCAGTTTAAACATAGATATCTAACAGTAGATCTGCAGGTCCTCCAGTTTAAACGTAGACATCTAACAGTAGATCTGCAGGTCCTCCAGTTTAAACATAGATCCATAAGAGTAGATCTGCAGGTCACCCAGTTTAAACGTAGATAAATAAGAGTAGATCTAAAGGTCACCCAGTTTAAATGTAGATAAATAAAAGTAGATCTGAGGGTCATCCAGTTAAAACATAGATATCTAACAGTAGATCTGCAGGTCCTCCAGTTTAAACATAGATATCTAACAGTAGATCTGCAGGTCCTCCAGTTTAAACGTAGATATCTAACAGTTGATCTAAAGGTCACCCAGTTTAAATGTAGATAAATAAAAGTAGATCTGCGGGTCATCCAGTTCAAATGTAGATATCTAACAGTAGATCTGCAGGTCCTCCAGTTTAAACGTAGATATCTAACAGTTGATCTAAAGGTCACCCAGTTTAAATGTAGATAAATAAAAGTAGATCTGCAGGTCATCCAGTTCAAATGTAGATAAATAAGAGTAGATCTGTGGGTCAACCAGTTTCAACGTAGATAAATAAAAGTAGATCTGCAGGTCCTCCAGTTTAAACGTAGATATCTAACAGTTGATCTGCAGGTCCTCCAGTTTAAACATAGATAAATAAGAGTAGATCTGTGGGTCATCCAGTTTAAACGTAGATAAATAAAAGTAGATCTGCGTGTCCTCCAGTTTAAACGTAGATATCTAACAGTAGATCTGCAGGTCCTCCAGTTTAAACATAGATAAATAAGAGTAGATCTGTGGGTCAACCAGTTTCAACGTAGATAAATAAAAGTAGATCTGCAGGTCCTCCAGTTTAAACGTAGATATCTAACAGTTGATCTAAAGGTCACCCAGTTTAAATGTAGATAAATAAAAGTAGATCTGCAGGTCCTCCAGTTTAAACGTAGATATCTAACAGTTGATCTAAAGGTCACCCAGTTTAAATGTAGATAAATAAAAGTAGATCTGCGGGTCATCCAGTTTAAACGTAAATATCTAACCGTAGATCTGCAGGTCATCCAGTTTAAACGTAGATATCTAACAGTAGATCTGCGGGTCCTCCAGTTTAAACGTAGATATCTAACAGTAGATCTGCAGGTCCTCCAGTTTAAACATAGATATCTAACAGTAGATCTGCGGGTCCTCCAGTTTAAACATAGATATCTAAGAGTAGATCATCGGGTCCTCCAGTTTAAACGTAGATATCTATCAGTAGATCTGCTGGTCATCCAGTTTAAACGTAGATATCTAACAGTAGATCTGCGGGTCCTCCAGTTTAAACGTAGATATCTAACAGTAGATCTGCGGGTCCTCCAGTTTAAACGTAGATATCTAACAGTAGATCTGCGGATCCTCCAGGTTAAACGTAGATATCTAACAGTAGATCTAAAGGTCACCCAGTTTAAGCGTAGATAAATAAAAGTAGATCTGTGTGTCCTCCAGTTTAAACGTAGATATCTAGCAGTAGATCTGCGGGTCCTCCAGTTTAAACGTAAATATCGAACAGTAGATCTGCGGATCCTCCAGTTTAAATCTAGATATCTAGCAGTAGATCTGCAGGTCCTCCAGTTTAAATGTAGATATCTGACAGTAGATCTGCGGATCCTCCAGTTTAAAGTAGATATCTAACAGTAGATCTGCAGGTCCTCCAGTTTAAATCTAGATATCTAACAGTAGATCTGCAGGTCCTCCAGTTTAAATGTAGATATCTGACAGTAGATCTGCGGATCCTCCAGTTTAAACGTAGATATCTAACAGTAGATCTGCGGGTCATCCAGTTTAAATGTAGATATCTAACAGTAGATCTGCGGGTCCTCCAGTTTAAACGTAAATATCTAACAGTAGATCTGTGGGTCCTCCAGTTTAAATCTAGATATCTAGCAGTAGATCTGCGGGTCCTCCAGTTTAAATCTAGATATCTAGCAGTAGATCTGCAGGTCCTCCAGTTTAAACGTAGATATCTGACAGTAGATCTGCAGGTCCTCCAGGTTAAATGTAGATATCTGACAGTAGATCTGCGGATCCTCCAGTTTAAACGTAGATATCTAACAGTAGATCTGCAGGTCTTCCAGTTTAAACTTAGATAAATAAGAGTAGATCTGCGTGTCCTCCAGTTTAAACGTAGATATCTGAGAGTAGATCTGCAGGTCCTCGTAATCTCAGCATCTCCATGGTGTGCTGGTACCACTGAGGGTTTTCATCCTGGTGGTTTAAACTAATGTCTCTGTGAATGAGGAATTCTGTTTTTTCTTCAGTTAAGTTTGTGTCCCAGACTAGAGACTTAGTTTTTTTTTTAATGGATGAAGGGATCTTCATTCAAATTTTTTGAATTGAATTAAAAGATTTTGATTAATTATTAATATTGATCTTTTTGGTTTGCTTTTGATGACTGCCAACGAACATCTCATGGTATTATTATTTTAGAATAGTTACCAGCTTTACATTTTCCAGATGTTTTAGGTCAGATATGTCCAGGAGGAACCAAATGAACCATGGGAGCTTTCTCAGGGTCCAGACTGAAAAACAAATTCTATTCCTCTGATATATCACTGTGGTTATTGATTACATAGATTGTAATTAGTGTTTGGGTTAGGGTTAGCTGGTTTTCAGCTGAACTGGTTTTGGTCTCAGTGATGGGACAGACAGACGTTTGAATTGGCTTTTGAATGACAGCTTGTCCATGTGGTTCTATTAAAGTGCTGAAATTAGCAGGACATTAGGACTGTTTTCTGTTTATTACAGGCCCATATAACTGCGTGAGGTTTGAATTATATTTTGGGTGGTGATGCTCAGTGGAGGTCATTCTGGCATCTACATGTTGGGACTGATGCTTCCTAGTGTGCACATAGACACACATCTGTACTACAGCCCCCCCCCCCCCCCCCCCCCCCGCATGGGAGGACTGTTCACAGAAAGGTTCACAGTGCAGCTGGTTGTGCATGTGGACGGACATAAGCATGCAGATGCTAGGTCAAAGTTCAGGGACATCCCAGGCCCGAATTTACATGAATGACTGTCAGTCATGTTGCCACAGAGACAGAAACATTTGGAGGATGTTTTTATTTGAACTGAATCTGGTCCAAGGGAGTGGGCTGACCCCCACATCTGTGATTGTGGAAGCTCCTGCTACTTTTTAGAACTTTAATTTACTGAATAATCACCTTTGGACCCCTTAAAATGACAGCTATGTCATGGTGTGGGTTGGGCATGGCACGCCGCCTTTGTTTTCTTCATTTAGTTGTTCTCATCTCTCCTGTCGTTGGTCCAACTTGTTTCCTGTTTTACTTTGAAGGTCTGTCTTGTCTTCGTCACGTTCACCTTCACTTCCTCCCATGTGTCTCCCTGATTGTTCACACCTGCCTCTCGTTTGTTCCTCTGTGTTTTAAAGTCTTGTCTTCTCCCCTCGTTGGTGGCAGGTTGTCTGTCGTTCTTCTGTCGCTCTAGTTAAACATTTCTGTCTTTTTTGGTTTTCTGCCCTTCTGTCCAGCTCTCTCTGCTCAGGTTTTGTTGTGGGTTGTGGGGCCTAAAATAAAGACTTCGTTGTTGGAATCTCTGGCATTTGGGTCTGTACCGCTAACTGTGACAAACTAGATTATATGACAGTTAAAGATGATTTTAAATCTTTGAAGAGTTTGGGGCCAGTGAAGCTCCCAGTAACCACAGATACAGTCTGGTGGCCAAGAAGAAGCCAGTTAGTCAAACTGGTCCTGAATTTAAGCTGCTTGCAACAACAACCTGCTTCTATGTCTCCTTTCTGGTCCAGGGACCACTCAGGTTTACAACACAAGCAGTTTTCTCTCACAGCAATACACACATTAGTTAGATCTATTAATTTATTTGACTGAATTATTCTTAACATTATTTGTATAAATCAAATGACATTATAGTTAATGTACATGGAGCCTAGGCAGGATTTGGTTTTACATCAGCCTCAATTAGATGTTACAGGTGCTTCATGTCAGGAGAATCCACAGACTTGTAGCTGCTCAGTCTTTCTGCTGGAGACCCAGAAATTTTGAGAACTGGACTCTTCTCCTCCTGGAACCATCTGTTTGGTTCTGGAACCCTCCAGAGGGGTGAACTACGAAGCAAGTTGGACACAGCCAGGCTTTCTTTGGGTGAGCTGGCTTAACAAACCTGAAACTCTCCATCAGAGATAACTGGTACCACGACGGTGGTTATCAACTATCTTTGTTAACCACGGCTTTCTGCTTTCTGCTCTGTGCGCGTTCACATAAAAGGGGGCGTTTGACGCGTCATTTGACGCCTATTCCGGATCAAATGGATAGATGGCGGTCCGTATATTTCAGTCAGGAGGAGCAGGTTTTAATAATGCAGGGCTATGAGGATTTCAAAGAAATCTTACGGCCAAAAGCAATACTGTAGGTGTGAATAAAGCCAGAGAGAAGTGCTGGCAAAAAATTGCAGATCGTGTAAATTCGTAAATTATATTTATTTCACCACTTAATGCACCTTAATTAATCTCCCTCCCTCTTTTAGAGCGTTTAAACTTTAAACTTAATGCAGCAGATTTAAACATTATGTAGGTCTGACTGTCCCATTATGAATGATAAATGAAAATCACTTTAGTTTTTTGCTAAATTTATGTGAAATTAATTTAAGATTTAATATTATCTGTGATACCAATATACACTCACCGGCCACTTTAATAGGTACACCTGCGCAATCTAATACAATCCAGTACAAACGGTTTGCTGTATTATACGTTTAATAAGCTTCTACATTTTCAGTTTTTGTTAACATTGTCAGAAAGGTAATAATAGATAATTCTACTTTATGTTAATTATTGAAGTCATAGCTGGTGGTGTACTGGATTGTGTTACATTGAAAATTGTAGGTTCCCGCGGCAAAGAAACGCACACCGTTTGCGCTACTGTGAGCGCACGGCTGCGTTTGGTGGCGTTGCCAATATATGGCTCTAGCAGATTACAAATGTAACGTATTCCCTCAGCTGGAAATCTCTAGCGTTCATAGAGAATATGGTCATGGGAAGCCAGCGGATCAGTCCGGTCTCTGAATACTCTCCCTCCATTGATCCTGGCGCTCAGGTCAACGGGATTTCTCTAAAAAGGTGATGCCATCTCTGAAAGAGGTGGTAAGTGAAGGGGTGGTGCTTTTATAGCCGATTTGAGCCTAAACTCTGCACATAACCTGCTCCGGACCAGGTTAAGATTGCAGAGTAAATTACCATGGTGATCTAGCCAGGTTAAAAGAGAGCCACCTTCGTGGTTCTGGAAATCCTGGTTTTAGACTCAACATACCTCGCTAACCCTCTAATCTCGCTTCGTAGTATACCCCTCAGGACTCGGTTGTTTATCTTGCACCACACTGACCGTTCTGCTACCCTATGTGGACTGCCTTGTTGTGAACCAGTGACACCACCAAGCTGTCTGTAAACTTGCTGGGCATCTAGTACCGCCTGTGTACAACAGGGGGCCCAGGATGCTGCCTTGAGGGTTTTTAAGATTTAAATGGGATGTTCCTGTGTGATGAACTGATGTCTAATCGTTCATACTAACTATACAGTCTGGAATCAGGAATGTGAGTTAAAGAAAAGTGATGTTTGCAGTTGTGAGCTGCTCCACGTATCTGCGCTGCCGCTACTACGCTCTAAAGTGATACAACAACAATCCCTCTAAATCAGTCAGCAGTGTTTGATTCGTTCTGTAGAGCGGGTTGATCACTGATGTCCTAGAATACCAAACCCTCAAAAACTGAGTTTCTGGTTTTAGTGACCCATGAATGACCCCTGTCTTTGTGATGTTTGTTTCAGCGATAGCTACCCAGATGGTGACTACCTGAAGACCGTCACCAGGATGCTCAGAGATAAAGGCATTAAGTAAAATGATGCTCCCTGCTGGAGGACCGGATGGAGGCAGATATCGAGCACTAATAATGCTGATCCTGATGGACAGGAAACCAGAAAACATCATCAAACTATCATGTGTTGTTGTTGTGTAATAACGTGTGAAGTGTGTCAGACTTCAGTTTTATCAGAATTGTTGGTACTTTTGTTGATATTTTTTATGTCTTCATGAGATGTTGGTGTTGATGTAAAACTCCAGATCACATTAATAAAATAATGAATGTTTCTACTGAGCATGCTCGTCCGGGTTCCTGGTACCCCCCCCCCCCAGGATGGCTGCCACCGGCTACACTGGTTTAATTCCTGTATTTCAGGCTGGTATTCCAGCATGTTCAGATGTGACCCTCCAAAGATGAAACTCTGTATCGAAGACAAATCTGACAGTCTGAGTGACCTGCTGGTGTGTGCACGTATGTGTGTGCACGTATGTGTGTGAGCGTGCATGTGTGTGTCCTGCAGAAATTGCCAACAGCCTCCTGGATGACAGAGTCTCAAATCAGATTAGGGGTTATTGGGAGTGCTGGGAGCCGCCTCTAATCCAGTTTCAGAAGAACTTCAGGCCGCCATTAAACTGGAAAGTTCATTCTGGCCGATTCAGACCAATCAGGAGCCGACAGCAGTTCAGGTGGTGGTGGTGGTGTTGGGGAAAGGTAGAGGAGAAAAATAAGAGCAATAAAAGACAATCATGTGTTCAGCTCCTGCAGCAGTTTCCTCTGGAGTTCCTGCAGATCTGAGCTGAAACCAGTAATAAAGTCCTGATCTTCTGGTTTAAACCTGTGAAACACCGTTACCTTCGGACAGTATATATGTTTATTAATTTTAGTCATAATTTAGTCCTCTTAGTCAGTTTTGAGATGTTTTGATTTATAGTGATCATAATTTCATCATCTGAGCAGGTCTAATATTTACTATTTTATTAATAAAGACATTGATGAAATCATCAGCAGTTAAATGTAATGAAATGCTCAGCCGGGCTACTGTGCTGAAGAGACTCTAGAGGTTATTCTTATTTCCTCTGTGTCACCATCTTTCCAGCTGTTTAAAGTCCTCATTTCTGCATCTTACCAGAACCCAACCCATCCAGGACTCACCGCCTCGATGGTGGATCAGCGGTGCAGCAGAATCGTGGGTTAAATGTAGGCGAGCAGAATTTAATCTAAAAGAGTCTGATCATCATTTCTGTCTTAGCTGCTTTAGTGATGTTTGATTTAGCATTAGCAGTTTTATCTTTGTGTCGTCCTGTCAGTCATGCAGCTCCCTAACCCACAATCCTAATGGGAGGGTCAAAAAAATTCTTTTTCTTCATGTTTTTAGGCAACCCACACATTCACAGATGACTTTCATCTGAGTATTTGAACCTTCACATGGACTTCATGATGAATCTCCTCCAGAAGTTTCTGAGTTGACCAGTGGCTTCACCAGTTTACCAGCTGAACAGGTGTGAGCTGCCAGTTTGTTGCTACAGCTTCATTAACTCCATGTTGTTGCAGATAAACAGATAAACCTGATCATGTGACCTCCTGACCTCACATGAACGTTGGTTCTGACTGGATCTCCTCCCAGCTCTGGTCCTGATCTGGTTCTGGACATTGATGTTCATCTGTCAGTGATGACAGCGTTCAAATGTGCATGTAGTGAAACGATCAGGTTAGAATCCTCAGTGAGACGAAGATGTGATGTTTGATATCTGGAAATCTTTAAAGGGCTGCGGACCTTTAGAGGTAGAAGTCCACAGCTTTGTCTCCATTTATGTCTCATCTCTTTATCCTTCAGTCAGCGGTCACAATGCTATCAGAACCGGGTCACTCCCAGCTTCCCCGGTGTCCTCTGTCACTCATCCAGACCAACAATGATGTGCATGAGTGTGCATGAGCTCAGGAGTGTTTGTGTGAATTATACATGATCTTCTGTTGGTGATAGGATCTCCAGCTCCAGAATGTCTGACCTCCGTCATCTTCACCGCCATTCAGAGAGACGTCTACAATAGAGTCCACGTGGACACGTCCATTCATCCTGGTCCTCCTGGGTTTCAGAGAAGAAGACAGGAGGTTTGGAAACATTTCCTGCATCTCAGTGTGAAGTGACTGCAGATGAGCTGATCAGGAAGTTTATCAAAAAGCTTTTATAACTTTTATTTACTGTTTAATCAGCTGTCAACCTCCTAAAACTGGGAATATGACGGTTTCAGAGCCGTCGAGAGTCAGAAAAATCAGAATAAGACCTTTAAGTCCATGGCAGAACAGTTGTAATTTTACGACATGTTGAAATATTATGAAGTTGGAATTTTGAGATTTTATGAGAAAAAAAAAAGTTATAAGGAAACCACAACACAGACACAGATTCTCCAGTGTTCCCAGTTGTTTAGTTTTTTGGTTGTTTTAGTCTTTTGGTTGCCAGTGTCCCCAGTGTCCCCAGTGTCCCCTGTCTGTAATGGAGGAAGTGGAAAGAAAACACTAATTTCCACCTAGTTTCTTTAGTTCTGCCGGAGACCCCGCCCCCTCCATGACATCAGGAATAACACTGATCTGTCACCGTCATGTGTTCACGGAGGGACGGGTTGATTCATGGTTCTGTCCCTGAACGCAGATTAATATCTAAATGGGATGATTACTTCCCTGACTGATACTGCTATCTCATTAACGTTTCTGCAGAACCATCTGCACCCCCACCACCTCAGCGGAACCATGATTAAATCTGTCCAACAGGTGAGGATGAGGAGGGACAGGTGTCTCTAATCAGAACCAAATTAAACCAGCAGGTGAGGATGAGGAGGGACAGAAACTGATGAAACTGGTGACGAAGATTCAGACACTTCTGTCAGAGGTCATCAGAGGTCAAGCTGAACAACGGTCCAAAGACTCTGAAGTGTAAAACACTTAAAAAGACAAATCTACATTTTCCATCCCAGTTCTACAAACGGGTTTCTTGGTCTCTCTGCAGTCTCGGTTCTTGGTTCTGTTTAAATGTTTTGGACGTGTTTTTCTTACTTGTCCAGTGTCTTCACGGTCCGGCGGCTGATTTATGGGCTGCTATTGTTGTTGCTCTGGGATGTTGTTGGAGAGCAGACGGTGATTGCCTCCTCAGACCCCTCGCCACTCTGTATCCTGTACTGTCACCGCCGGGCCCCCCGAGGCCCTCGCAAACCCCCTAATTGGGTTGGGGAGGATTTGTCAGCGTTTGAACTAAAGACAGACGGAGAGGAAAGTGACGGATGAAGAAAGAGAGAGCAGCAAAACAGACCACCGTGAACTTCTGTGTGGTATAAACACATGCAATCGTGGTTCTGATAAATCCAAACTGTTTAAATTCTTCTGCTGAATAAACATCACGTGCATCCTCATGCACGCTGCATGTAGAAAAGGCTTTAAATTGGCCATAAATGGGAGGAGTGATGTGATTCCACATATGGACACAGAAGGAGATAAAACCTGTCAGATAGACAGAAAACTGTCAATTAAAAATGATCTCTGAGAGCAGGGGCTGCCCCCCCCCCCCCCCCCCCCCCCCCCCCCGTGATTCTGATGACACACCCCGCTGGTTTATCTCTGGACCCTTCTAGTTAGTCTGGTTTACAGCACGTCCTAGTTACTCTAGTCACCTCACTCAGATGTTTGTTCTGCTCCATAGTTAGTTAGTTAAAAACTAAGATTTTATGACACAACTTTGCTTTTTATACCAAAGCCATGTCCTTAGTCTACGTTGTTCCTGTTTTACTTTGAAGGTCTTGCCTTCATTGTGCTCTGCTTTGCTTCCTTCCCTGTGTCGTCCTGATTGTTTGCACCTGCCTCTTGTTTGTCTCGTTGTGTAATTAAGTCTGGTCCTCCCGTTATTTTGCCAGATCATATCGTCATGTTCCTGTCTGTGGATTATCCCTGTCTTTGGAGTTATCTTGTTTTCATGCACTGAAGTTTTTGTGTTTTATTTTTGTGTGCCACGTTAAAATAAAAGGCCATTTTTGTTTCCAGCCTCGCTCCTCTCCTCCATTTTTGGGTCCACCTCACCATCTCCACCTCCACTCCACAATCAATATTAAGGCTTAGGGCTTTAGGGTTTAGATAAAACTGATTTCTCTGGAAAAAAAACCCTTCAGTCTCTCTGATTGTATAGTTGTAGAAATAAATGACTCATTAAAACAAATTATCCTGCAGCTGTGATATATTATATTCCTGTAATATAATAATATATTTCTGTAAGTGTCATTTAACTGTGTCTCCTGTCTTCAGCATCTGCTCCCTAAAATGTCTGGTCCACGACATAGTTGGGGACAGATTTTTCTGCTGCAACAGAAGTCTTTAGAAAAAGAAGTTATGCACTTTTTTTCGTGAGTCCTGCTGCAGTCTCTCAATCATCCAGGTCCTGGTAACCATGGTAACCGTCAAAGGTTCGGATCAAGACAGCTGGACTTGTTTTTCTTTGTTCTTCCGTTGAACTTTACTGTTAAAGTACCTGAAGACATTTCTTTTATTGTAGCTCAGAAAATCATTTGGAGAACAGAGAAAAAAGTACAATCCTGAACTGCCGTTCAGACTGAGGTCAGACTGAGGTCAGTCTGAGGTTAGACTGAGGTTAGACTGAGGTCAGTCCGACTGACTGAGGTCAGACTGAGGTCAGACTGAGGTCAGTCGGACTGTCTGAGGTCAGACTGAGGTCAGTCTGACTGACTGAGGTCAGACTGAGGTCAGTCGGACTGTCTGAGGTCAGACTGAGGTCAGTCCAACTGACTGAGGTCAGACTGAGGTCAGTCTGAGGTCAGTCCGACTGACTGAGGTCAGTCTGAGGTCAGACTGAGGTCAGTCTGAGGTTAGACTGAGGTCAGACTGAGGTTAGACTGAGGTCAGTCCGACTGACTGAGGTCAGTCTGAGGTCAGACTGAGGTCAGTCGGACTGTGAGGTCAGTCTGAGGTCAGACTGAGGTCAGTCTGAGGTTAGACTGAGGTCAGACTGAGGTCAGTCGGACTGACTGAGGTCAGTCTGAGGTCAGTGCAACTGACTGAGGTCAGTTTTAGGGTCAGTTTTAGGGTCAGATGAACCCCCATCAGTCCCCGAACCCCCATCGCTCCCCCATCACCCCTTTGTCACTTTAAGGAGAAGAACTGGTTTATGAGTCAGGAAGAATGATGGGACTGTGTCAGACAGCAACTCATCTAGAGGTTTTAACCTCAGAGACGTTTACAGTAGACCTTCCAGATTCCTACTCCTGTTTACACCAGGAGTCCTCTGGGCCTCTGGGGGTCTCAGAGGGGGCCCAGATGGTGCTGGCTGGGGGTCTCAGAGGGGGCCCAGATGGTGCTGGCTGGGGGTCTCAGAGGGGGCCCAGATGGTGCTGGGTACTCTAGGAGCCTCTGAACAAACAGGGCTGAGACCACTTTTGCTCCAACATTTTAGTAATACCACAACATCAGTGTGAGACTAACAAATAATCATTTTTTAAATCTGTGGTTCTAGAACGGTTCTGGAATGGTTTCACAAAAGTTGGACTGAACTAGGCCAGGACCAGGGTCCTGGAATGGGATTCTGGACTGAGGTTGTCCAAAGCTGGAACAGCAACATTTCGATCTGTACTAGACATTATAGACGCCTGCAAATGAACGTAAATATGATCCTGTAGGAACAAGAAGACATGGAGACCCTAACCTCCTCACAGGTAAACTCAAGGTGCTGCTCAAGCTCCTCCCCTTTTAGACTGTATACTAGTTATGTCAAAATTGCAATTTTACAACAAAAATGTGGTTTTTAGGATACTAACTTCACAATTTTTTCACATGAAGCAATTTTCTGTGGAAAAAGTTGCAATTTTGGGAAAGTCAATAAGCTGACAAACAGCTGCAATATTAATATCTAAAATCTAAATTCTGCAAGAGATATTCAAAGAAATATGCAATTTGACAAATGTGATTAAGTGTGAGTTTTTGTTGTGTAATTGCAGTTTTGTTAAAAGTAGAATTTTGCAAACATGGCAAGAAGGTTGATTAGATGTCAAAAAGATGTGATTTTTTAAAAAGTAAATGAAAAAAATTCAATTTTGTATCAAATGTTTTTGACTTTAGGGTATAAAGTCATCACTTTAAAACAAAAAGTTGTAATATTAAGTTCAAAAGGTTAATATTTAAAGTATTATACATTGCCTGTTCAAAAAAGAAAACGTCAGCACCTGGATTTAAGTCAGTCAGCAGGTTGGAGCTGGAGCTAACCCTAACCCCTAACCTCTAACCCTCTAACCCTCTAAAACGAACCCTAACCCCTAACCTAACCGAACCCTAACCCCTAACCCCTAAACCCCTAACCCCTAACCCCTAACCCCTAAACCCCTAACCCCTAAAACCCCTCTAACCCTAACCCCTAACCCCTAACCCCTAACCCCTACCCTAACCCCTAACCCTCTAACCCCTAACCCCTAACCCCTAACCCTAACCCCTAACCCTAACCCCTAACCCTCTAACCCCTAACCCCTAACCCTAACCCCTAACCCCTAACCCTAACCCAGTTGTTCCGGTCCCAGTTCAGAAGCGTCAAACACACCTGGAACAGGTCAGCTGATATACTGAAGGACCAGGTTACTCCAGCAATGGAGATTTTTCTTCCCTGATGACATGGAAACGTTCAGAGGTGACGATGTCGTCAGGCTCAAACTGTGAAGGACAGGAGACATCCGAGTCCAGACCTGAACCCCACTGAGAACCTTTGGGATGTGTTGGAGACTTTGTGCAGCCCAGATGGCGGGTTTAGATCAGAGAAGGGTGAGGTGTTACCTCCATCAGATGGAGGTGTTTTATGCTTGGAGCCAAGTCATTGAAGTGAGGTTTACCACAATGTCATCACAATCAAGTTTTGGAAAAAAAAAGGTCTAAAACCTGCCATTAAGAGCTCTTGAACCATTTAAAATGAATAAAAGATGAATCTACAAAGATTAATTTTTGAAACCACCTGAAGTTGAGAAACTAGATTACAGGATGTTTTAAAAAGAGAACATTAGAAGTGCAGATGTTTCCTTTGACTTTAAGATAATCAAGGTTTATTACAGATGTCTTTTTCAACAATGATTACAACTTTGAACTACCAGCTTTAAAACTCTTTCAGATGAAAATGTATCTGTGGTTTTATCATGTATTCATTATAAAAAGGAAAATAAGGTATAAAGCCTCTGAGATTTTTAAACATAGATATCTAACAGTAGATCTGCAGGTCCTCCAGGTTAAATGTAGATATCTAACAGTAGATCTGCAGGTCCTCCAGATTAAACATAGATATCTAACAGTAGATCTGCAGGTCCTCCAGGTTAAACGTAGATATCTAACAGTAGTAGACCTGCAGGTCCTCCAGGTTTAAACGTAGATATCTAACAGTAGATCTGCAGGTCCTCCAGGTTAAACGTAGATATCTAACAGTAGATCTGCAGGTCCTCCAGGTTAAACGTAGATATCTAACAGTAGACCTGCAGGTCCTCCGGATTAAACGTAGATATCTAACAGTAGATCTGCAGGTCCTCCAGGTTAAACGTAGATATCTAACAGTAGACCTGCAGGTCCTCCAGGTTAAATGTAGATATCTAACAGTAGATCTGCAGGTCCTCTAGGTTAAACGTAGATATCTAACAGTAGACCTGCAGGTCCTCCAGGTTAAATGTAGATATCTAACAGTAGATCTGCAGGTCCTCCAGGTTAAACGTAGATATCTAACAGTAGATCTGCAGGTCCTCCAGGTTAAACGTAGATATCTAACAGTAGACCTGCAGGTCCTCCAGGTTAAACGTAGATATCTAACAGTAGACCTGCAGGTCCTCCAGGTTAAATGTAGATATCTAACAGTAGATCTGCAGGTCCTCCAGGTTAAACGTAGATATCTAACAGTAGACCTGCAGGTCCTCCAGGTTAAACGTAGATATCTAACAGTAGACCTGCAGGTCCTCCAGGTTAAATGTAGATATCTAACAGTAGATCTGCAGGTCCTCCAGGTTAAACGTAGATATCTAACAGTAGACCTGCAGGTCCTCCAGATTAAACGTAGATATCTAACAGTAGACCTGCAGGTCCTCCAGGTTAAACGTAGATATCTAACAGTAGATCTGCAGGTCCTCCAGGTTAAACGTAGATATCTAACAGTAGACCTGCAGGTCCTCCAGATTAAACGTAGATATCTAACAGTAGATCTGCAGGTCCTCCAGGTTAAACGTAGATATCTAACAGTAGACCTGCAGGTCCTCCAGATTAAACGTAGATATCTAACAGTAGATCTGCAGGTCCTCCAGGTTAAACGTAGATATCTAACAGTAGACCTGCAGGTCCTCCAGATTAAACGTAGATATCTCTGTTTGAATATCCAAAAGTAGATTTGGAGGATGGGCCTTCTGGTATCCGACACCTTTACTATGGACCCAGCTATCAATTAGTGTTTCATATTCTTGTTTTCATGAGGATGATTCCAGAAATAATATTATTTGATATAATCAATAATAATCAAATACAGCTGATCCAGAACTGGAGCGTAGTTGCTTCCATAGCAACCAGTCAATGATGCTGATGGGGATACCATCCTAAGATGGTGGTGGCGTTGATGGTACCATGTCAACACTTGTGCAGTTCATGAGAAAGATAATTGTACAACAGTGGTTTCTGGTGATTGTAGATATCTGGTCAATAGACGGTACAGTTAGCAGAGGAGCGCTGGGTACACAGGAAGTCACTGGTCACCTCCCTATAACCTCTGGATTCAGTAAGACGACTTCCTGTACAGAAAATGACATCAGGAAACAGGTGTCAGCATCTGTCCTCAGAGAGAAAATAATAATCCTTTGATGACCTTTTATGATATAAAACAGACAACTTTTTGCTTCATCAGACTGCTGCTAAAATGACCTTCTGTTGTGTGGAAGATCTGCCATAACAGGACTGATCTGGAGAACAGCTGTTTTATGTTGTCAAAAGTACCCATCTTCTGAAGCAGCTATTCCTGAACTCCTCGTTTGAAATGTGAATAATCTCAGCGGCCCACCCAAACCTTTAATCACAACCGTGATCAACATTCAAGAATAGAAGGTACGTTCCGATATTAATGTGAGTCAGGGGCCTCGTGTCCCTCAACAGCTGAGCTGAGGACCCCTAACGTAAGGGGTCAACAAATAAAGAGGCACTGCTCATATTAACTAAAGACGACAGTATAATAACACGCAGTTGGTTTGTTTCACTACTTCTAGATATTTTTCAGAATCATATGAATGTTTTACAGTAATTAAAAACTTTTTTAAAAATAAGGATTTAAAACATATTTCTTTGCTCATTTTTAATGACCTCTCACAGCCCACCTGCAGTGCCACAACGGCCCACCAGGGGGCTGTGACCCACTCTTTGGGAATCAGTGCTCTAAAGTCCATCATCTTCTGCTTATCAGGTGGGGGGGGGGGCAGCAGTCTAATGAGAGAGGTCAAGACCTTCTTCCCCCCAGCTGCCTCCAGCCATATCTTCCAGGAAGACGCCGACATTTTTCCAGACCAGGTATAAGGGTTACTCACCTGGAACACTGTCTCAAGAGTGTCCTGGGTCTGCTTTGAGGTCTGTCTCCTGGCTGGACATGTCTGAAACTCCTTCCTAGGGAAGGCATCCAGGAGACATCCTAACCAGATGAATCAATTCAGTTTTATTTGTATAGCATCTATTACATTGTCCCTGATTGTGACCCCTCGGCTCAGAATCCCTCAGCTGGCTCTTCTCCTTGTGGAGGAGCAGTGACTGTACTTTTTTCTTCCCCTGATTGTCCATCCCTGATACACCTTCCTAGGGAGGAGTCCAGAGCCTAACTGATATAGGTCATGTCTGTCCCAATCAGACACGAGAAAGAGGATTCTCTGGATAGATGGCAATTCCATCACAGGTTTGGAAAATTTTCAACATTTATTTCTTTATTTCCACAATACCATTTTCACTCAATTCAGCTGCAGCACTGTCATGGAGATGTTCCTGGTGAAGTCTTTTGGTGTGAACGTCTGCTTCCTGCCAGGATACTCCCACCAGTACCCGTCAGGGACCAGCTCCAGATCAGGGTTAGTGCAAGAACATGATTAACTTGATCAGCTTCTTACCTTCCATCAGATTGTAGAGGTTGCAGTAATTGGTACCGTGGTCTTTAATAGCATACCAGCTCTCAGAGATCGACATGGCCTGGGGAAAACCAGTTAAAACCTGATTTAAAACCACACAAACCAGAGACCTTCTGCAGTGAAAGTTCAGTGAAGCTATTCAGTGAACTACTGAAGTTTGTAACAGGAGTAGAGAGAAGAAAGACTGGTCCAGAAGAGTGAGAACATACTGAAACATGGCAACAGGTGAAGAAGTGGTAGGAGACGAGTCTGAAGTTGATGTCGTCCACATTCTTCTTGAAAGGAGTCGTGTGTTTGGCAGAGATGAAGTGGACAGAAGCAGATTCAAGCTGCAGACGGAGAAAAAGTTATATTCTTTACACCTGGAACAGACACACCTGTCCTCTACAAACACACCTGGAACAGACACATCTGTCCTCTACAAACACCTGGAACAGACACATCTGTCCTCTACAACACACCTGGAACAGACACACCTGTCCTCTGTCCTCTACAAAGACACATCTGTCCTCTACAAACACACCTGGAACAGACACATCTGTCCTCTACAAACACACCTGGAACAGACACATCTGTCCTCTACAACACACCTGGAACAGACACATCTGTCCTCTACAAACACACCTGGAACAGACACATCTGTCCTCTACAAACACACCTGGAACAGACACACCTGTCCTCTACAAACACACCTGGAACAGACACATCTGTCCTCTACAACACACCTGGAACAGACACATCTGTCCTCTACAAACACACCTGGAACAGACACACCTGTCCTCTGTCCTCTACAAAGACACATCTGTCCTCTACAAACACACCTGGAACAGACACATCTGTCCTCTACAACACACCTGGAACAGACACATCTGTCCTCTACAAACACACCTGGAACAGACACATCTGTCCTCTACAAACACACCTGGAACAGACACATCTGTCCTCTACAAACACACCTGGAACAGACACATCTGTCCTCTACAAACACACCTGGAACAGACACATCTGTCCTCTACAACACACCTGGAACAGACACATCTGTCCTCTACAAACACACCTGGAACAGACACATCTGTCCTCTACAAACACACCTGGAACAGACACACCTGTCCTCTGTCCTCTACAAAGACACATCTCTCCTCTACAAACACACCTGGAACAGACACCTCTGTCCTCTACAAACGCACCAGGAACAGACACCTCTGTCCTCTACAAACACACCTGGAACAGACACATCTGTCCTCTACAAACACACCTGGAACAGACACATCTGTCCTCTACAAACACACCTGGAACAGACACATCTGTCCTCTACAAACACACCTGGAACAGACACATCTGTCCTCTACAAACACACCTGGAACAGACACACCTGTCCTCTACAAACACACCTGGAACAGACACATCTGTCCTCTACAACACACCAGGAACAGACACCTCTGTCCTCTACAAACACACCAGGAACAGACACATCTGTCCTCTACAAACACACCTGGAACAGACACCTCTGTCCTCTACAAACACACCTGGAACAGACACATCTGTCCTCTACAAACACACCTGGAACAGACACCTCTGTCCTCTACAAACACACCTGGAACAGACACATCTGTCCTCTACAAACACACCTGGAACAGACACACCTGTCCTCTACAAACACACCTGGAACAGACACATCTGTCCTCTACAACACACCTGGAACAGACACATTTGTCCTCTACAACACACCAGGAACAGACACCTCTGTCCTCTACAAACACACCAGGAACAGACACATCTGTCCTCTACAAACACACCTGGAACAGACACACTCTGTCCTCTACAAACACACCTGGAACAGACACATCTGTCCTCTACAAACACGCCTGGTACAGACACCTCTGTCCTCTTCAAAGACACATCTGTCCTCTAAAAACACACCTGGAACAGACACATCTGTCCTCTACAAACACACCTGGAACAGACACATCTGTCCTCTACAAACACACCTGGAACAGACACATCTGTCCTCTACAAACACACCAGGAACAGACACATCTGTCCTCTACAAACACACCAGGAACAGACACCTCTGTCCTCTACAAACACACCAGGAACAGACACATCTGTCCTCTACAAACACACCTGGAACATACACATCTGTCCTCTACAACACACCTGGAACAGACACCTCTGTCCTCTACAAAGACACCTGGAACAGACACATCTGTCCTCTACAAACACACCTGGAACATACACATCTGTCCTCTACAAACACACCAGGAACAGACACATCTGTCCTCTACAACACACCTGGAACAGACACATCTGTCCTCTACAAACACACCTGGAACAGACACATCTGTCCTCTACAAACACACCTGGAACAGACACACCTGTCCTCAACAAACACACCTGGTAAAGACACCTCTGTCCTCTTCAAAGACAATCTGTCCTCTAAAAACACACCTGGAACAGACACATCTGTCCTCTAAAAACACACCTGGAACAGACACCTCTATCTTCTACAAACACACCTGGAACAGACACATCTGTCCTCTTCAAAGACACATCTGTCCTCTAAAAACACACCTGGAACAGACACATCTGTCCTCTAAAAACACACCTGGAACAGACACCTTTATCTTCTACAAACACACCTGGAACAGACACATCTGTCCTCTACAAAGACACATCTGTCCTCTACAAACATACCTGGAACAGACACCTCTGTCCTCTACAAACACACCAGGAACAGACACCTCTGTCCTCTACAAACACACCAGGAACAGACACATCTGTCCTCTACAACACACCTGGAACAGACACATCTATCCTCTACAAACACACCTGGAACAGACACATCTGTCCTCTAAAAACACACCTGGAACAGACACATCTGTCTTCTAAAAACACACCTGGAACAGACACATCTGTCCTCTAAAAACACAGACACACATCTGTCCTCTACAAACACACCTGGAACACAGACACATCTGTCCTCTACAAACACACCAGGAACAGACACATCTGTCCTCTACAAACACACCTGGAACAGACACATCTGTCCTCTACACAAACACACCTGGAACAGACACATCTGTCCTCTACAAACACACCTGGAACAGACACATCTGTCCTCTACAAACACACCTGGAACAGACACATCTGTCCTCTACAAACACACCTAGACAGACACATCTGTCCTCTACAAACACACCTGGAACAGACACATCTGTCCTCTACAAACACGCCTGGTACAGACACCTCTGTCCTCTTCAAAGACACATCTGTCCTCTAAAAACACACCTGGAACAGACACATCTGTCCTCTAAAAACACACCTGGAACAGACACCTCTGTCCTCTAAAAACACACCTGGAACAGACACCTCTGTCCTCTACAAACACACCTGGAACAGACACATCTGTCCTCTACAAAGACACATCTGTCCTCTACAAACACACCTGGAACAGACACATCTGTCCTCTACAAACACACCTGGAACATACACATCTGTCCTCTACAAAGACACACCTGTCCTCTACAATCACACCTGGAACAGACACATCTGTCCTCTACAAAGACACATCTGTCCTCTACAAACACACCTGGAACAGACACATCTGTCCTCTACAAACACACCTGGAACATACACATCTGTCCTCTACAAAGACACATCTGTCCTCTACAAACACACCTGGAACAGACACATCTGTCCTCTAAAAACACACCTGGAACAGACACCTCTGTCCTCTACAAACACACCAGGAACAGACACATCTGTCCTCTACAAACACACCAGGAACAGTCATATCTGTCCTCTACAACACACCTGGAACAGACACATCTGTCCTCTACAAACACACCTGGAAAAGATACATCTGTCCTCTACAAACACACCTGGAAAAGATATATCTGTCCTCTACAAACACACCTGGAAATGACACATCTGTCCTCTACAAACACACCTGGTACAGACACCTCTGTCCTCTTCAAAGACACATCTGTCCTCTAAAAACACACCTGGAACAGACACATCTGTCCTCTAAAAACACACCTGGAACAGACACCTCTGTCCTCTAAAAACACACCTGGAACAGACACCTCTGTCCTCTACAAACACACCTGGAACAGACACATCTGTCCTCTACAAACACACCTGGTACAGACACCTCTGTCCTCTTCAAAGACACATCTGTCCTCTAAAAACACACCTGGAACAGACACATCTGTCCTCTAAAAACACACCTGGAACAGACACCTCTGTCCTCTACAAACACACCTGGAACAGACACATCTGTCCTCTACAAAGACACATCTGTCCTCTACAAACACACCTGGAACAGACACATCTGTCCTCTACAAACACACCTGGAACATACACATCTGTCCTCTACAAAGACACATCTGTCCTCTACAAACACACCTGGAACATACACATCTGTCCTCTACAAAGACACATCTGTCCTCTACAAACACACCTGGAACAGACGCATCTGTCCTCTACAAACACACCTGGAACAGACACACCTGTCCTCTACAAACACACCTGGAACAGACACATCTGTCCTCTACAAAGACACGTCTGTCCTCTACAAACACACCTGGTACAGATACATCTGTCCTCTACAAAGACACCTCTGTCCTCTACAAACACACCTGGAACAGACACACCTGTCCTCTACAAACACACCTGGTACAGGCACCTCTGTCCTCTAAAAACACACCTGGAACAGACACCTCTGTCCTCTACAAACACACCTGGAACAGACACATCTGTCCTCTACAAAGACACATCTGTCCTCTACAAACACACCTGGTACAGATACATCTGTCCTCTACAAAGACACCTCTGTCCTCTACAAACACACCTGGAACAGACACACCTGTCCTCTACAAACACACCTGGTACAGGCACCTCTGTCCTCCCATCGTGCAGCCTGACATCGTCCTCCACTTCTTGATTTGTGAAACCAGTGACTCATAAACCACCTGACAGGGAATCCCAAAGTACCTGTGGACAAGATTTTCAAGTGGGTGAGTGTTGCTGCAGTACTCAGTCCCATGCCTCCATCTAGTGGTTATCAATTTATTTGCAGATTTCATCTCTATGACTAACTTTGAAGTTCTTTGTGTTATTGATTCCATAGAACAGGGTTCTCAAACTCATTCCTGAAAGGGCCGTGTGGCTGCAGGTTTTTGTTCCAACCATGCAGAAACACAGCTGAGTTGTTTCAATCAATCAACTGAACTGGTTCAGACCTTCAGTGAGGACAACTAGTTGATTGACTAAAACAACTCAGCTGTGTTTCTGCAGGGTTGGAACGAAAACCTGCAGCCACACGGCCCTTTCAGGAATGAGTTTGAGAACCCTGCCATAGAAAGATCAAAAAAAGTGATATAATTTTAATTCCAAAAGAAAAATTATCCTGCCTTAAAAACAACTGGAAGTGAAGTTAGAAACTTTTACATTTTATCAGAATTGTGAGAGTGCCTGAAAAACAGTTGTAAGAAAAAACATTTTTGTTTCAGCTGAAAAGGAAATAAATCTCACCATTCTACTTTACACTGAGCATGAAGCGGTCCAGAACAACAGAACCCAGACCAGATGACAGAGAGATAAACTGCCAAAACCCAACGGGCCAGAGGCATTCTGCTGCAAACTGCATTAGCAGCTTCACCCTGGATTCACAGAGGAGATCCAACAGCAACACAATTTCAGTGGATTCACAAAAGATTCGTCCAGAGACAGAACAAAACAAAATAAAATTCCATCTGGATGGACAGAGGATATCCAACCAAAGAAAACTCTGGATTCACAGAAGAGATTCCTCTACAGAGACATAAAAGAGAATAAAGATGGAATCACAAGACGATCATGCGCTTTTTTTTTTTGAAAAGGAAACAGCTTAAATTCAATTAACTTGTGAGGATAACACAATAAACAGTTGGTCTGCAGAGACGCTGAGACGTCTGTTACAGACAAGAAGAGACTCATAGCGCCCCCATGAGTCTGTCTGGACTCACTGCTGCAGCTGCTATAAGCCCAACAATAGAAGAAAACTTCACTTTCTCTCAAATTTCTACATATTTTGATATGTCAATTTGCACATTTACTTATTTCTGTTTACATCTAACACATTCCTGATAACTGAATTCTGTTGAATACATGGTGATGCTGCAGAAACCATCCACATACAGTTTGGGGTTCGGCTGTGGAACGAACCCCGTTTCCCTGAGCAGAAAGAGGGAGTTCAGCCTGAACCCCTGGTCCCATCTGGGTTGACACCTGCTTTGGCTCCTGTGGACGAAGCACACAACTGTGCTTTAAAATATAAGGCAGCAAAAAAATGCTTTCCAAAAAATAGGAAGGAACAAAATTGTTTTTTCAAACAAAATAAATTGAAATACATTTTTTAAATGAATTTTCTTTTAAAGAAAATATATTGTGTTTTTATAAGAAACAAGCAATAAAAAATAAGTCTTTTTTTCCTTCTTATTTTTCAACACTGACCTGAGGACTGTGTGCTCTTCTCCAGGCTGGTCAGACTCAAAACTAATGACAACAGGATCTATGGGTGGCTGGGGAGGGGTGGGATAGGTCTTTGCATGTGGACTTTGTCAAGATAAGTCCAACTTGTCTCCTTCTGACATCTGTTGACGTCCTGGAAATATGGAAGTTTCTTCTGCACTTGACTCAATGTCACAGTCGAAGCTCATTCACCATTTATTCACTTTTTATGTTGTGTGGCGCAGGCACACTTGGACAGGCCAAGGCTATTGAGTATAAGATGTGCTGTGTAGCGCACGGACAACCCTGTTTGGAGGTTGTCCTTGTGGGTGCAACTGATTTATGGTGAATCCTGTGTCTTCGCAGGTGGCTAGTGAGTGCAGGCGGGGACTAGGAGAAGAGAAGTAATAGAAGATGGAGATGGGGTGAGAGGGGGTGAGGAATAATAAAGGCTAGGGGTTGGGGTGAGGACTAGTAAGGGCCCAAGGATGGGGTTGATATAGAGTTTGAGGTCAGGTATGAAAATGGTCAATGGATTAGGGATTAGGGGAGGGGAACTGAACCCAACCTCCCCACATGTGGGAGAAGGGACAGACACGGTCCATCCCCCAGCATCCTCCCCCCTCCTATTAGAAAATGTACATTAGGGTGGCAGTGGACCCCAAAAATCACAGGGTGCACAGGGCAACGTCCGTGCCTCCCGCGTCCACCCCCGTCCTGCGTGGACATAATGTTTAACACCTTTTTTTTTTTTTTTTTTAAAGTTTTTATAGTAGTGGATGTCTACTGCTTCAGGCACGTCTGAAGGACATAATAATAATAATAATAATACATTTTATTTAAAGGTGCCTTTCTGTCACTCAAAGTCACCGTACAGTGTATGAAAAAACAGTTAAAAACAAACACAATAAATATATAAAACACAGGCCTAAATGAAACGGGTTAAAATTCGAAGGAGCAGTATTTAGGATAGTGAAAAAGCCGATTTAAACAGATGAGTTTTAAGTGAGGATTTGAAAAGAGGGAGTGAGTCCAAATTTCTGATGTCTGATGGAGGTGAGTTCCAGAGCCGAGGACCAGAACAGCTGAAGGCCCTGCTCCCCCTGGTGGTGAGACGGGCAGAGGGCACAGACAGGTGGAGGGAGTGGCGACAGAGATGAAGTCAGACAGGTATGGAGGAGCGAGGTTATGGATGGCAAATGGTCATCAGCATATCAATGAACATTTATGTCGTGTCTCTGGATAATATTTCCAGGAGCAGCATGTATAGAGTGAAGAGGATGGGTCCTAACACTGAACCCTGTGGGACGCCACAGCAGACCCTCATCTGTGAGGAAGAAACGTCATGAACATGAAGGAAGTGGAACCTGTCAGATAGATGTGATTTAAACCAGTCTAGTTCTGTCCCTTTAATCCCAATAACCTGCTCTATTCTGAGCAGTAAAACGCTGTGGTGGATGGTATCAAAGCAGCTCTGAGGTCCAGCAGAACTAGTCCAGATACTAATCCATCATCTGAGGCCATGAGGAGGTCCTTGGAGACTCTAATCAGCTCTGTTTCTGCGCTGTGATGAGTTCTAAACCCTGACTGAAAAACCTCAAATAGATCATTTCTTTACAGGTGTTCTAACAGGGTTCAACTTTTTTTTTTTTTTTTCCAGAATTTTAGAGATAAATGGAAGGTTGGATATTGGTCAATAATTCACTAAAATGTCTGGATCAAGAGATGGTTTTTAGAGTAAAGGTTTAATTACTGAGACTTTAAAAACCTGTGGTTCATATCCTGATTTTAGGGATAGATTAATCTGATCTAATATTGACAAACCAACAAAAGAGAAAACATTTAGAGTAGTGGAGTTGGGATGAGGTCTAGTAGACATGTGGATGGTTCATCTTTCCTGATGGTTGAGGTCAGGTCAGAGAGGTCTACAAGAGAGAACCAGTCCAGAGTCAGGTCAGGACCAGGACCAGTCCAGAGTCAGGTCAGGACCAGAGGAAGTTACTGAAGCTGAAGAAACATCCACAGCTGTTGGTTTCCTCTCTGATTCTGATGATTTTACCTCTAGAGAAGCTCATAAAGTTTCAACAGAAGTACAGAAACAGTACAGAAGCTGTACTCTTTGTGATTTAATTTGTGATTTAATTTGTTGATTATTTTGTTAGAAAAAAATAAAATAAAATAAAAGAAGACAAAAGACTTTCATGTTTCTTTTTTTATGCCCATTATTTTTATAGTGCATAGTGCAGTGTAAATTGTCTCTTGGTACATTTGCAGACTCTGAACAACTAATGTGAACACAGAAATAAAAAAAAAAAAAAAAGCAAATGGTACAAGGGATTGAACAAGAATTATTTATAATTCACTTAAGATTACTCCCCACAAAAATATAAGGCACAGTCATTGGTAAAAAATCTATACCTGGTTACGCAGATATTATAGATATAAAGGTCTGTCTTGTCCTCATTGTTTTCTGCTTTGCTTCCTCCCTCTCGTTATCCTGATCGTCTGCACCTGCCTCTCGTTTGTCCCCCTGTCTATTTAAGCCTTGTCATCTTCCCTGTCTGTGCTGGTCTGTTGTCTTGCATCCAGTCAGTTTCCCTGCCGGTTTTTCTGCTTGTTTACCCATCTGGATTTCTGTTTGTTTCCCTTTGTTGGATACCCTGTATGGATTTTTGGTTATGCTTGGACTTTTGGGTTTTGTTAATAAATAGCTTTTTGTATTGCACTCCTGCATTTGGGTCTGTCATCCTCCCTGCCTCACATTATGACATGAAAGTATATTATCAGGGGACACACACACACACCCTCTTAAGTAAAACTAGTCTTCATCCATAACACATTTGCAGGAGTCAATAAATCACAATTAGATTTATTATTTTTGTTTGTCCCTCTGTGGCTATTATTTTATTGTATTTTATTTATCTGTAAAGTGTCCTTGTGTGTCCTAAAAGGCACTTTTAAATAAAATGTATGATTATTATTATTATTGGAAGTTACCCACAAAAACATGATTTTAAAGTAGCCAGCAAAGTGCTGTTCTCCTCTTTGTCCAGCAGAGGGTACCGGTGACTTTTATGAATAGCCCTTGTCCAGACAAAATAAACATTTCCAAACTTACAGACCCCTAAAACACACCATTTCTGGGCTGTGCCCACATCATGATAAGGTGCAGTCTCAGGGATGGATGCGTACTACTCTTACCCAGGATGAGACTTGATATCATCCTGCTAAGACCTTCCCATCAAAAGTTATAAGATGAAAACACAAGTCACGCAGCCATGTTTTCAAACTCACAGCATGACCGCTCCCACCCCAAATGGCCTCAGACGGGCTCTGCCTGGCATCATGCCCACATGTTCAACACACCTGTGGTGGTTTCACTTCTCCACCACTCTTCGTGGCTAAGCAATTGGCCTGTGAAATAACCGCTACCGTGCGTCTCATATGTGGTAACTCTTACCCTAACCTGGTAGTGAGATATAAGGCAAAAAGCAAAGTCCACTGCTCGTAAACATATAGGGTGGGACACCTGATCCTTCACTACAAACCTATACCAATGCACTCCTGCAGGCCTGAAACACGCTCTAAACCACTTCCTGGGAACATTTCTCAGACCGAAAGAAGGAGATCACTGATACAAACAGCTGAAATAAGTTTCCTCCAGGGTGGCTGGACTCTCCCTTAGAGACAGGACGAGAAGTTCAGTCATCAGGAGACACTCAGAGTACAGTCATGCCCAAAAGTTTAGAGAATTACACAAATATCACATTTTGACAAAGTCTGCTAGCTCAGAGTTTTTGTTTGGTTATGGATGGCCTTGAATGTTAGGAGGAGAATCTTAAACTGGATGCGGTATTTAATGGGGAGCCAGTGTAGCTGCAGCAGAGTGGGCGTGATGTGGTGGATGGAAGGGGTTCTGGTGATGATCCGGGCAGCTGAGTTCTGAACCAGTTGCAGCTTATGGAGGCATTTTTGAGGGAGACCGTAGAGGAGGGAGTTGCAGTAGTCCAGGCGAGAGGTGACGAGACTGTGAATGAGGATGGCAGTGGTATGGGGGGGGTAAGGGAGGGGCGAAGGCGGTTAATGTTGCGAAGATGAAAGTATGCAGACCGGGTGACGTTATTGATGTGGGACTGGAAAGATGGAGTACTATCAAGAGCGACACCCAGACTCTTAACCTGAGGGGAGGGGAGGACAGAGCAGTTATCAATGGTAAGAGAAAAGCTGTCAGTTTTGGATAATATTGATTTAGTACCAACGAGGAGAACCTCAGTTTTATCACTGTTGAGTTTGAGGAAATTTGATGTGAACCAGGATTT
Source organism: Hirundichthys speculiger (assembly GCA_018398805.1). Taxonomy (NCBI): domain Eukaryota; kingdom Metazoa; phylum Chordata; class Actinopteri; order Beloniformes; family Exocoetidae; genus Hirundichthys; species Hirundichthys speculiger. The sequence continues at coordinate 372,099 of JAGFBZ010000474.1, forward strand.
GAGTTCTGAGATGCAGTCGATGAGGGAGGAGGTTGGGAGGTTGAGAGTGGGTTTACTGGAGAGGTAGAGCTGGGTGTCGTCTGCATAGCAGTGGAAATGTATGTTATATTTACGGAAAATATTGCCAAGGGGAAGAAGGTAGATGATGAAGAGGAGGGGCCCCAGGACCGAGCCCAGGGGCACACCAGAGGTGACAGCAGACGGTTGTGATTTGAAAGATTTGAGCTGGATAAACTGAGTGCGGCCTGAGAGGTAAGATTTAAACCAGTCAAGTGGGGTGTGGGTGATGCCAATGGAAGATAATCTACTGAGGAGGGTGGTATGACAGATGGTATCAAAGGCTGCACTCAGGTCAAGGAGGATGAGGATGGTGAGCAGGCCAGAGTCAGCTGCCATGAGGAGGTCGTTGGTGACTTTAATTAGGGCAGTTTCTGTGCTGTGGAGGGGGCGGAAACCAGACTGAAAATGTTCATAAAGGTTGTTGTGGGACAAATAACTGTGAAGTTGAGCAGCTACAGTTTTTTCGAGGATTTTGGAAATGAAAGGTAGATTAGAAATAGGACGTAGGTTATGGAAGTTGGTTGGATCAGCACTGGGTTTCTTCAGTACTGGGGTTATTGCAGCAGATTTGAGTGATGCAGGGACAGATCCGGAGGAAAGGGAGGAGTGGATGATGGCAGAGATGAGGGGGAGCAGAGAAGGAAGGCACGCTTTAACCAGAGCAGTTGGGAGGGGGTCCAGTTGACATGTAGATGGCTTAGACCTGCAGATGATATCAGAAATTTCTGGGGTGGAGGGGAGCAGGAAGGAGGAAAAGGAATTAATGTGTGGAGGTGATTCAGATAAAATACTGGGGGGTGGCTGTGAGCCAAGATGCTGGTGGATCTTCTGGATTTTTTCATCGAAAAATGACATGAGGGAGTTGCAGAAAGCAGCTGAATGCAGGTGGGATGGTAGAGAGTCCGGGGGTTGGATGATGTTCCTGAACAGGGAGAACAGTGCCTTGGTGTTACCCTCATTGGAACGGATTATGTCAGAATAAAGTCAAGTCAAGTCAAGAAAACTTTATTGTCCCCAGGGGGCAATTAACAGTGCATTAGCAGCAAGACAGTGTCAATAACAATAACCACAACAATAAAATGCACAACACTGGTAAGAACAAGACAATTAAAAGCAATAAAATAATAGAAACAGAGATAAAATTAGTTTAGCTTAGTTGCCCACAGTGCAGTATGTCTTAAAAGGGGGGTAAAAACTATTCATTATTTAAAAGGCCAATGGCCACCGGAACCCAGGATTTTTTAAATCTGTTTGTTCTTATTTTTGGCATCTGAAATCTCCGTCTGGAGGGGAGCAACCTGAATTCAGATGCCAGGGGGTGGCTCGGGTCAGAGGAGACCAGTCTTGCCTTCTTCAAGGACCTGGTTCTATGCAAGGCTGAGATTTCTGTCAGGGGGGTGCCAACAATTCTACTGCACACTTTGATAATCCCCTGGAGTCTACTGCGATTTTTAAGAGTAATTAGCCCGAACCAGCAAATAAAAGAAAATGTCAAGACAGATTCAATAAAACAAGAATAAAACATTTTCATAAAACGTGTGTCAATGTTAAAATTCCTGAGTTTCCGGAGGAAGTACAGGCGCTGATTGGCCTTTTTGCACACGGCATCAATCTGGTTATCGAAGGACAACCTGTCATCAATTAGCGTCCCGAGGTATTTGTACAGCTGGACTGTTTCTACAGCTAGACCGTTGATAGACAGGGGAGCGGTGGTGTGGGTGCACGGGACTTCCTAAAATCAATGGTCATTTCCTTGGTTTTGTCGACGTTAATGGTCAGGAAAGACGATTTGCACCACCGAATGAAGTCCTCCACTACAGGGCCGGGCACGGGGTCGTCGTGGCTGAGGAGGGACACGATCACAGAATCATCGGCGAACTTAATGATGTGACGCTTCTCATGTAAACTCCGACAAGCGTTTGTATATAATACAAAAAGGAGCGGAGAAAGGACGCAACCCTGAGGAGAGCCGGTGGAGGAGAAGAGGACGTCAGACAGAACGCCGTTGACCCTAACCCGTTGTGATCTGTCAGTTAAAAAATCCAACAGCCAGTGAACCAGACCTTTGTCAATGTTAAAATTTAAAAGACGCTCGGCTAAAATGTGGGGCTGAATGCAGTTAAAAGCAGATGTAAAATCAATAAAAAGCAGGTGGACAAAACTTCCGACACCATCTAAATGCAACATAATCATGTTGAGAAGGGTGATTATTGCATCATCGACCCCCCTCCCCGGCCTATACGCAAACTGGAGAGGGTCCAAGTTTGCCTGGACAGTGTTCATAATATCGTCCTTCACTATCCTCTCAAATGACTTCATTACCAAGGAGGTAAGTGCCACGGGTCTGAAGTCTTTTACTGCCTTCGTGCATTTATTTTTGGGCACAGGGATGATAATTGAGTCCTTCCACAGGCGGGGCACCCTGTGGACCTGGAGGGACCAGGAGAAGATGAAGCAGAAGATGTCTGCCAGCTGTTCGGCACAGTTCCTCAGAATCCGACCTCCGATACCATCGGGACCCGGACTTTTCCTCTCCTTCACGCCCCTGAACACCCTCTGTACCCTCTCCTTGTCAACCTGCACTGCCACTGAGCTGTTCGGCTCTAACACAGCACCTTTAAAAACAGCCAATTCGTGGCTAAAATCCTGGTCATTAAAACGATTTGAATGAATATTCAGTTCATTTGCCAGGTCATAATCAGACTTCTCATTTAAACAGATGATGCTCTTCTGAGGCTGTATCCCCAACAAAGATTTCACCCCCTCCCATGCAGGTCGTGAACTACCATTACTGAACAGGTTCTCCAGCCTGTCCTTATATTGCTGCTTGGCAATTTTAATTTCTTTCCTGACCTGTTTCTGAAGCTCCTTGTATGTATCAGTGTCACCTGAATTAAAACTGATGTTCCTTTTGTTAATAGCGTATTTAACTGATTTTGAGACCCATGGCTTATTGTTGGGAAAAATGGAGATTGATTTTTTTGGGAATACATAACTCCTCGCAAAATTTGATATAGTCGGAGACCGTCTCCGTGATTTCCTCCACACTCGTGCACGTATTTTTAAACAAATCCCAGTCCGTGCAGGCGTAACAGTCCTGGAGCCGCCCGATAGACTCCTCCGACCAAACCGGAACTAATCTTCGTTCCGTCTTGAGTTTCCTCAGGACAGGTTTGTAGGAGGGAACCAAATAAACAGTGTAGTGATCAGACGCACCGAGGGGAGCTCTTTGGAGTGATTTGTAAGCCCCTTTTATGGAACCATAACAAAGATCCAAGCACTTAGTAAGTCTTGTCTCACAAGTCACATACTGGTAAAAGTTCCCCAGGTGTTTCCCTGGTTTACAGTTATTGAAATCACCCATTATGAAGCTAGGAGCGTCCGCCGCTATGGCTTGTAGCTGTTGCACTGTGCGGGTGATAGCCCGGACAGCATTGTCCACATTAGCTTTAGGGTGAATGTACACCAGTGTGACAAATAACTGGGTGAATTCCCTTGGTAGATAGAAGGGCCTAAGCGAGACAGACAGAAGTTCAATGTCCGGGGCGCAGAGTCGCTCCCTTATAATTACATTTCTACACCAGTTCCTATTAACATAGAGAGCCAGCCCGCCCCCAAGAGACTTGCCCGTCGTTGTTGGGTCTCTGTCCAGGCGATAGGGCTCTCCAAAGCCGTCGATCTCCAGGTCGGCCTGTGTGTCGTGATCCTTGAGCCAGGTTTCTGTGACAGCAAGGAGGCATGCACTTTTATACTCCTCCAGAAACCTGACATTGGCTTGGAGCTCATCCACCTTGTTACGAAGGGACTGGACGTTGGAGAGCATGATGGTTGGCAGGGGGATACGGCGATGTCCAAGTCTTTTAAGGCGCTGGCGAATACCACCGCGTCTGCCCCTTTTCCTCACCCCTGACGGCTTGGATGACCTCCTCTGCCTCCCCGTAAGATCCTGCCGGATGATCTCCGCCGGGAAGACTGCCGAGGAGTCCACAGCACCTGCTCCGGAGCTACGGAAGCATAGGAGAAACTCCCGGCTGTACTGGAGCGGTTCCCCGTTCACGCAGAGTCCGCTCAAAAAGTGGAATAAAAGTATCCAAAGGACCGCAAGGCTCATCAGACTGAGGTAAGGCATAGTTGCAACTTAACACTTGTGGGATCGGGTTAGTGAGTGTTAGTAGCGACATAAAACATAGTAAAACAGACGATACAGGTTAGAAACCACGGAGCACACGGGAGCTGCTGCTGCGTGTCGCCAATACCAGCGCCACGTCACGCCTTAGTGCGCCTTGTGCAAAGACTTTGCCCCGATATGATTATGCAAGTTGGAATAAAAGTTGGATTTGGCTTGAGCAATGCAGTCCTTGTAATGTAGTATATGGTTGTTGTAAATTTGCTTGTGAACAGTTAAACCAGTTTTTTTATAGAGCCGCTCAAGTTGCCGACCTTTGGCTTTCATTAGCCGAAGCTCAGGGGTGAACCAGGGTGCAGAGCGGGAGAAAGAAACAGATCTGGTTTTTAACGGAGCAAGAGAGTTAAGGATAGAATTAAGTCCAGTATTATAGTGAGATACCAGATGTTCAGGGGTGGAAAGGTTGAAAGTGGCGAAGAGGGAGTCGATACTGGAGGAGAGAGAATCCAGGTTAATGTTCTTGATGTTGCGGAAAGATATGAGACGGGGAAGCTTTGCGATGGCGAGGGGGAGTTTGACAGTGAATGAGAGGAGGAAGTGATCAGATATCGGGAGTTCATCAGTTGTGATATCAAGTGGGGTGACACCAGAGCAGCAAATTAGGTCCAATATGTGGCCCTTTGAATGAGTGGGGACACTAGCATGTTGCTGAAGTCCTGAACCCTCAAGGCAGGATGTGAAGTCTCTGGTCAGACGATGGTTGAGATTATCCATATGAATGTTAAAATCTCCCAACAGTATGATGTTGGGGAGAGAGTGGTGAGGTGTGTGAGGAAATCAGAGAACTCATTCAAAAAGTCACTGTTAGATTTGGGGGCGCGGTAAACAGTTGCAATAATGGTGGGAATAGGACCAGACAGTTGGCAGACAATAAATTCAAAGGAATTGAAAGCAGAAATGGACATCAGCGAGACTTTCCACTTCTCACGGTGAATTATCACGAGACCTCCTCCCCAGCCGGAGCCACGGGGTTGACAAATGTAAACAAACCCCGGAGGAGTGGATTCATTAAGTTGAGAAAAGTCACTGGGTTGTTGCCATGTCTCAGTTAAACAGAGAAAGTCACACTTACGGTCCATGAGGAGATCCTGGATGAGATGCCCCTTGCTCGTGAGTGAGCGGATGTTTAAAAGACTGAAGTTGACAGCGGCGTTGTCACATCTGACAGGACTGTTAGCGGACCGGGCAGGGCAGGCTAACACACTGTGGTCAACAACCCGACCAGTGCTACGTGGAAGGCAACGGGAATTGGACCAGATGGAATTTATTTTAGTTGAGCTATCAACTTGGAAACTCCGGCTAGACCCTCGATGAATATATCTCCGGTGTGGTAGGGCGTCCAGGTGGAGGTGGAGTAGAGCCGGTGGAAGCGCAGACAGGTGGAGGCGCAGCCGGAGAAGCTCAGCAGCTGAGTACTGGCGAAGACCCGCCACGGGTTGGTGGACAAGATACAGGAAAGACCAGATGATCGTTGGCCAGATATATATATATCCAGGCAGGCAGCATTGTAGCCGAGGACGGAGGCAACTTCAAGCAAACCAGGTGAGGCTGAGTGGTCGGAGCGGGCCAGTAGACCAATCTTAGTGCAGGTGCAAGTGCACACAGAATTGCTGGCCGACGACGTCGATTCTTGTCAACCAGACTGAGGATGAATTTTCCCAAGCGAAAACAATAGCAAAATCAAATTTAAGTGAGCAGAATGTCCCGTAATAAACAATCAATCAATTGGTGAGCAGCGGCAGCAAAGCGCGCCAGCGTTCACTCAACCGGAAGTTCAAGATGGCTCCTTCAGACATGCCTGAAGTTTGTCTGACAGTTCTGTTTCCTCTGGTTTCATGGATAAATACAACTGTGCATCATCAGCATATCAGTGAACATTTATGTTGTGTCTCTGGATAATATTTCCAGGAGCAGCATGTATAGAGTGAAGAGGATGGGTCCTAACACTGAACCCTGTGGGACGCCACAGCAGACCCTCATCTGTGAGGAAGAAACGTCATGAACATGAAGGAAGTGGAACCTGTCAGATAGATGTGATTTAAACCAGTCTAGTTCTGTCCCTTTGATCCCAATAACCTGCTCTATTCTGAGCAGTAAAACGCTGTGGTGGATGGTATCAAAGCAGCTCTGAGGTCCAGCAGAACTAGTCCAGATACTAATCCATCATCTGAGGCCATGAGGAGGTTGTTGGAGACTCTAATCAGCTCTGTTTCTGCGCTGTGATGAGTTCTAAACCCTGACTGAAAAACCTCAAATAGATCATTTCTTTACAGGTGTTCTCCTAACAGGGTTCAACTTTTTTTTTTTTTTTCCAGAATTTTAGAGATAAATGGAAGGTTGGATATTGGTCAATAATTCACTAAAATGTCTGGATCAAGAGATGGTTTTTAGAGTAAAGGTTTAATTACTGAGACTTTAAAAACCTGTGGTTCATATCCTGATTTTAGGGATAGATTAATCTGATCTAATATTGACAAACCAACAAAAGAGAAAACATTTAGAGTAGTGGAGTTGGGATGAGGTCTAGTAGACATGTGGATGGTTCATCTTTCCTGATGGTTGAGGTCAGGTCAGAGAGGTCTACAAGAGAGAACCAGTCCAGAGTCAGGTCAGGACCAGGACCAGTCCAGAGTCAGGTCAGGACCAGGACCAGTCCAGAGTCAGGTCAGGACCAGGACCAGTCCAGAGTTAGGTCAGGACCAGGACCAGTCCAGAGTCAGGTCAGGACCAGAACCAGTCCAGAGTCAGGTCAGGACCAGAGGAAGTTACTGAAGCTGAAGAAACATCCACAGCTGTTGGTTTCCTCTCTGATTCTGATGATTTTACCTCTAGAGAAGCTCATAAAGTTTCAACAGAAGTACAGAAACAGTACAGAAGCTGTACTCTTTGTGATTCAATTTGTGATTTAATTTGTTGATTATTTTGTTAGAAAAAAATAAAATAAAAGAAGACAAAAGACTTTCATGTTTCTTTTTTATGCCCATTATTTTTATAGTGCATAGTGCAGTGTAAATTGTCTCTTGGCACATTTGCAGACTCTGAACAATTAATGTGAACACAGAAATTAAAAAAAAAAGCAAATGGTACAAGGGATTGAACAAGAATTATTTATAATTCACTTAAGATTACTTCCCACAAAAATATAAGGCACAGTCATTGGTAAAAAATCTATACCTGGTTACGCAGATATTATAGATATAAAGGTCTGTCTTGTCCTCATTGTTTTCTGCTTTGCTTCCTCCCTCTCGTTATCCTGATCGTCTGCACCTGCCTCTCATTTGTCCCCCTGTCTATTTAAGCCTTGTCATCTTCCCTGTCTGTGCTGGTCTGTTGTCTTGCATCCAGTCAGTTTCCCTGCCGGTTTTTCTGCTTGTTTACCCGTCTGGATTTCTGTTTGTTTCCCTTTGTTGGATACCCTGTATGGATTTTTGGTTATGCTTGGACTTTTGGGTTTTGTTAATAAATAGCTTTTTGTATTGCACTCCTGCATTTGGGTCTGTCATCCTCCCTGCCTCACATTATGACATGAAAGTATATTATCAGGAGACACACACACACCCTATTAAGCAAAACTAGTCTTCATCCATAACACATTTGCAGGAGTCAATAAATCACAATTAGATTTATTATTTTTGTTTGTCCCTCTGTGGCTATTATTTTATTGTATTTTATTTATCTGTAAAGTGTCCTTGTGTGTCCTAAAAGGCACTTTTAAATAAAATGTATGATTATTATTATTATTATTGGAAGTTACCCACAAAAACATGATTTTAAAGTAGCCAGCAAAGTGCTGTTCTCCTCTTTGTCCAGCAGAGGGTACCGGTGACTTTTATGAATAGCCCTTGTCCAGACAAAATAAACATTTCCAAACTTACAGACCCCTAAAACACACCATTTCTGGGCTGTGCCCACATCATGATAAGGTGCAGTCTCAGGGATGGATGCGTACTACTCTTACCCAGGATGGGACTTGATATCATCCTGCTAAGACCTTCCCATCAAAAGTTATAAGATGAAAACACAAGTCACGCAGCCATGTTTTCAAACTCACAGCATGACCGCTCCCACCCCAAATGGCCTCAGACGGGCTCTGCCTGGCATCATGCCCACATGTTCAACACACCTGTGGTGGTTTCACTTCTCCACCACTCTTCGTGGCTAAGCAATTGGCCTGTGAAATAACCGCTACCGTGCGTCTCATATGTGGTAACTCTTACCCTAACCTGGTAGTGAGATATAAGGCAAAAAGCAAAGTCCACTGCTCGTAAACATATAGGGTGGGACACCTGATCCTTCACTACAAACCTATACCAATGCACTCCTGCAGGCCTGAAACACGCTCTAAACCACTTTCTGGGGAACATTTCTCAGACCGAAAGAAGGAGATCACTGATACAAACAGCTGAAATAAGTTTCCTCCGGGGTGGCTGGACTCTCCCTTAGAGACAGGACGAGAAGTTCAGTCATCAGGAGACACTCAGAGTACAGTCATGTGTTAGGAATCTTTTTTGAAAAGAATCTAACCGCGTGTTCTTTGCTGGAAAGGAGAGTCTCGGTCGGTAGTACAAGTACAACACAGATGTTTATTTGCAATAAACGTGATATCACGGCTCCCTGGTAGAGGCAGTCTCTAACACAGAAGAGGGAGAATTAACAAATACCACAACAATTTATACAGAAACTAGATGGGGAGGAGCCGCGGTTTAGACTTGGCTCTCCCATTGGCCAGTCTTGGTCTTCTTGTCCAATCCACTGCTGGTGTTCTCTAACAAAAGGAAGGTGATCACCCTTTCCCACAATCCTATGCTGCTCACCTGGCCAGGTCCTTTTGTTCTGTAGCACATGGTCTTAATGGCTAGGTCCTTTGTTCAATGCAGCACATGGCTTTTACTGGCTAACTGGGCTAGTTTGCTACATTTCTGATATAAAGTGAAGACAAAACATACACTAAGAATGATCAATACTGAGATATTAATAATACTATTGATAACAGTATTATTTCCAATATTTAACTGATGTGTATTTGTGTACAAATGTGACCCTCTAGCTACACTGGTTCTGGGCCTAAAAGTTAAGAAAATTTTGACCTAACAGTCCCTCCTTTGACACCGTTTAAACGGTGTCAACAATCATAAGTCTGATATTTCTTTTTACCTGAGATAAGTGATCAAAACCCAAAGACTGAGCAGCATAAAATATGGGAATGAAGTGAACACAAGCGAGGTATTTAAATGAATGCAAATCAATGACATTCCAGCAAACATAACGAATAATAAAATGTAGCATGGTAATAAAATGAATACAACAATATGGTATAGAAATAAAATGGCAACGCTAAACAGAAGAATAACTTGAATATAAAAGTTCAATTCAGTACAATTCAAACATTTGTTTAGCATGTTACGAGTATACAAGTATTCTAGGCATGACCCCCGAGCAAATATCATTAACTAAAATCATGATTTTAAATTCATACAATGATAGTGGCAAGTAAAAAAACTCCCATGAGGAAGGAAAAAACTTTACGCCAAACAGTGGCAAGGAAAACTCCCCTGCAAAGGAAGAAACCTTGAGCAGGACCCGGCTCTTATGGGGGGACCTTCCTGCCGAAGGCCAGCCAAACAAAATCAAACAAAATTAAGTTCCACACTAAATAAGCTACAACATAATGGGGAATGATAACACAGCAACCAGAATGCAAATTATTTTAAGCAATGTCTATGTAACTATCAATCAAAAATTGGAAACAGTAATCATAAGAGATGGATGGCTTGAAAAGGGGTGATGATGAGCAAAAATATTGATGGACAGAATGTGATACTCGTACTTCCTCCATCAATAAGGCAGGCTCTGCTTCCTCCTCTGTCAACTGCTGGTCCTCATAGTGCAGCAACGGCATCAGCCATGAGGAGTAAAATGAGAGCCTGCAGCACGCCAGGCCTTTTTGTCATTAGCTGAAACCAGTGATTGCAGAGCTGTGAGAGGAGGCGGACTTGAGGGAGAGCTGTCGGTAGTAGCCCTGGGGGCATCCTGGGTTAGGGTTAGGGTCGTCCTGACTAAAGAATCCAGATTGGTCTGGTTGTTGTGCCTCTGTGGTGGTGGGGGGGCAAAGGCAGTGGCAGGGGACAGGTTGAGGCAAAGCTTGCTGTTGAGGCACGAAGGGCGGAGGTGTACTGTCCAGCAGCAGATTGGCTCTGGCTCCCCATCCACTCTGCAGAGAAGGATACAAAGAACAAGAGGCAGTTTCTGCTTTCTTTTTACATTTTTATCACATTCTGCTTCCCATTTCTTCAAACACTCTTCCATTCTCAACAGAAATGTGCTTCTTCAGTTTTGACTTTTTTCTTTTTTTTTTTTTTTTTAACAGTGATACCTGGTCTTGATTTCACTCACAGGATTTTAAAATAACCTGATCTTGTCTAAATTGACTCACAGGACTTAAATAGTCTGGTCTTGTTAGGTAAGCTCACAGGACTTTAACCTCGTCTTGCTTAACCAACTCACAGACCCCAAACAGTCTGGTCTTGTTAGGTAAGCTCACAGGACTCTAACCTCGTCTTGCTTAACCAACTCACAGAACCCAAACAGTCTGGTCTTGTTAGGTAAGCTCACAGGACTCTAACCTCGTCTTGCTTAACCAACTCACAGAACTCAAACAGTCTGGTCTTGTTAGGTAAGCTCACAGGACTCTAACCTCGTCTTGCTTAACCAACTCACAGAACTCAAACAGTCTGGTCTTGTTAGGTAAGCTCACAGGACTCTAACCTCGTCTTGCTTAACCAACTCACAGAACTCAAACAGTCTGGTCTTGTTAGGTAAGCTCACAGGACTCTAACCTCGTCTTGCTTAACCAACTCACAGAACTCAAACAGTCTGGTCTTGTTAGGTAAGCTCACAGGACTCTAACCTCGTCTTGCTTAACCAACTCACAGACCCCAAACAGTCTGGTCTTGTTAGGTAAGCTCACAGGACTCTAACCTCGTCTTGCTTAACCAACTCACAGACTTTTCACATTTCAAATGAGTCTAGATTGGTCTAAAATTTATATTAAAAAACTTTTCACCAGATTCTTTCTTCACTTGAAGTTCGAAGATTCAGTCGTAGTCCTCCACTCTGTTCTACGTGAGGTTTTGAGGATAACCCAACTCTTGGATTAGGCGTGCACTCCACTCCAGTCTCTGGATCCGACGGACACACTCCGAATCCCACCTTCTGACACCAAGATTGTCGTGGAAAATTATAACTTCCCATAGGTTCTTGACAACCAGTCCGCGATGGGGTTTTCAATTCCAGCATCCTCCATCATCTGATTGGCCAGCGTCCGGATTCCCTGTAAAGCCTCAGTAACAGAACCATCAAGTGAGGTATTGTTTGGTATAAATGTGCAACAGGAGGCCCTCCTTGTTCTGCCAACATCATATTCAGAACCATACGATTGTGCCGTATGAGAGGTTGCAGCGGGTTGTTCGGACAATCCCGCTATGGCCTCAGTCATTCATCAAAACCTGTATATTATAGAATGTATTGTCAAAATATGTTGGCGATTTTCCATCTTCCTAAGAAAAGTTGGAAGATCTACCACAACACCAAAATAAGTGTGATCAGGAAGTTAGAAGGTTAGTTATGTTAGTTCAGTTAGTATCATTAATCTTTAGGGTGAACCCTGATGTTGGATCTGTTCCAGTATTGGTTGAGCTGTGGAACAGACATCAGACAGTCAGAAATGTTTAAAGAACGTGCAGTAATGGACCCAATGCAGCCATATCCATGTCTGCATAACCAGTTCGAGGGTACATAATACCCAACTCTGCCGAGTTTGGTATCATGTATGATGCTGCACTATTTGTTTTGCGGTTAATTGAAATTTCACATGTATTTCTGGGAAATGCCATTTAATCCGCAGATTCATAGTGCAACCTTGCAAAAACCTATTACAGCCACCATGTCTGTCCCTTCTGTTGCCTCAAGGGTCAGGCTTGGTGAAGAACATGTACGCATGTCCTGGGAAGTTTGTGGCACGTTCATACGTGTCGCTAGATCAAATCTAAAACAAAGAGCAAAATAGCGATTACAATACATATAAACAAAACAATTTCCGTGGTATTCTGACTCCCTTCAACTTTGGAGTGAACATGCTACTACTTTGACCAATAAGTATCCTAGCTTATTAATTTGGGTTCACTCCAGATTTTCCAAATCTACTCCAACTTCCGCTAAATGGTGGCTTGTTGGAGGAGCGGGTACACAATGTATCAGGTGAAGCCAAATTGTGCCTGCTTTTCCTTTTAACCTGGACTCTAAAATATTAGTTCAATGACTTAAAATGGTCCAGTTCACCTGCGTTCAGCCCACCTTTTCTTGCGGACTTTAACTCGTACCCAATCTCCTACCTGTAGCAGGACTTTCAGGTTGTGTTGCTGTGGGTTCCGGCTCGGTGTCATTCTCCACACTCCGTTTCACCTGTGTAGACAAGACTTGATTTTCGTTAGTTAATGCATCCATATTTGTATCGGTCTCGATCTGCATCAGATCGAGGGACGGTAGGTGGCCCCCATCTCGTGGCGGGCCCGGCAAAGAACGGCCAGTCAATAACTCATGTGGTCTAAAGAGTGTTTGTGAGCTGGCTGAGCTTCTCAATTGCTTTTGTTACTGAAGTTGGGTATTGTGAATGACCAGCCTGACTTTTCCATATGATGTCCAGTTTTGAACTGGACATCTTTCTCCCTTTCTCCCTCCTTTTTCTGAAAGAGAACAGCATTAACAAAACCATCTCTTTCAGAAACAACAACAATGGTAAAAATTGAATCTAACCAAACCAAAGTACAATATCAAGCTAAAACAACTAAATGACGTGATTGAGTTGATTAATGGAAAGAGAGACTGCAATGAAACAAAAATAGTTAACTAAAAATAAAATAATAATGCTCAGAAGTGGAATGAATAGCGTTCTATCTCAAAATAACAGAAGCAAATGAGGATCTAAACAGGACAAAAATATAAAGGGGATTGAAATTTAGGACTAGAGAGAAAACCAACAACAAAACGGGAAAAGGGAATAAAAGTCCAATCTAACTAAATTAGAAAATTAAAAAATTAAAAAATTAAAAACTGAATAAAATAAGAAATCGGAATTATCAGTCTAAATCAAAATGACAAGATTAATGGCTTAATCATTCAAAAATAACTAGAGTTGATATAAAAGTGATGAAACTTTTCTTGTTCAAAGGAGAAGGGTTATTTAATTTTTCTTTTCTTTTTCTTTTCTTTCTTAAATAAGAAAGAAAGGAAATAAAAAAGAATTAAAACGTTAACATGAGAAAATATTCAGCGGAATGTCATGGCCACTCATTTATTATTAAACTGTTATGGAGGCAAACTTTGATTCAACACAAAAGCACAGCTGATTTCACACTGCATTACTCAGCATCACACGCATACGCACACACACACACACTGGTTCCTGTTTCCGCCGGAAACACTGAACCCAAAGACACCACCTGCGCTTCTGTTTTGAAGGGAAAGGAAAGCAAAACCGGAAGCAACACGTGATACTACGACACACTACCGTGTTCCGCACACACGCCCTTATTTTGAAAAGGAAACAGTCCGCTGCCAAGAACAACTTCAAAACACGGATGCTCTTGTTCTGAAAACCGGAAGCTCAGTCACCGCGCCGGCCGTAATGGCGGACAATGTCGACTTAAACAACGCCGCGCTTTCACAACAAAGACACCACGTGTAGTTTGCCACCAGTTCCAATGGAATATAACGCCTTTGTCCCAAACCAGCCACACCACGTGCTCTGCAAGGTAACTTTTCAACTCCAACTCTTTGTTCTCAAACCGGAACACCACGTGTTGACGCCAACTTTACAACACAGACCCGTTTCAATATGGGATCAGTTTTCCCAAAACACATAGATAAAATAACCGGATTTAACCGGGGTGCTTTCAGCCCCACAATATTCTTTCTATATTCAATATAGTATTAAAACGTTAAATTCAATCCCCTACTGTGGATAGATTTAAGGCTTTAATAACATAGAATTACCGGTTCTTAACCGGGGATCTTTTAGACCCACACACACCCGGGACTCTTTTCAACCGTGACTCGGGGGCTTCTCTCACCGAGATCACCGGGACTCTTTCCAACCGGGACTCGGGACTTCTCTCACCAAGATCACCGGGACTTCCAACCGGGACTTGGGACTTCTCTCACCGAGATTTTGCTAAACCGGGAACTCACCGGCTTTCTTCACACATTTATATCAGCCGTTCTCTAAACGGAGGAAGCTTTAAAAGCCCAACACTAATTTTTCGGGATTCCAATCAACCGTTATGGCCCTTTTTCTATTAACCCGCGGTTTTTATTGCAAAATAAACATCTCCATTGTTTCAGATCAAATCAACAAACATTAAATTTGGGATCAAATTTACTCAGACTCACCGTACCTCTTCACTTTCACAGATCTAACTAATACAGTTCATCCCTAATCTATGCAGAATTTCGCAGTTCAAACAGGTCTCTGCTTACCTTTGTTCTCTCGGCGCCGTTTGTGAACGTGAAGAGGTCCGATGTAATCCGGTTGCTTCTCTATAGATTTTTTGTTGTCCTCCGTCTTCCATTCACGTCAGAGTCACCAATTGTTAGGAATCTTTTTTGAAAAGAATCTAACCGCGTGTTCTTTGCTGGAAAGGAGAGTCTCGGTCGGTAGTACAAGTACAACACAGATGTTTATTTGCAATAAACGTGATATCACGGCTCCCTGGTAGAGGCAGTCTCTAACACAGAAGAGGGAGAATTAACAAATACCACAACAATTTATACAGAAACTAGATGGGGAGGAGCCGCGGTTTAGACTTGGCTCTCCCATTGGCCAGTCTTGGTCTTCTTGTCCAATCCACTGCTGGTGTTCTCTAACAAAAGGAAGGTGATCACCCTTTCCCACAATCCTATGCTGCTCACCTGGCCAGGTCCTTTTGTTCTGTAGCACATGGTCTTAATGGCTAGGTCCTTTGTTCAATGCAGCACATGGCTTTTATTGGCTAACTGGGCTAGTTTGCTACATTTCTGATATAAAGTGAAGACAAAACATACACTAAGAATGATCAATACTGAGATATTAATAATACTATTGATAACAGTACTATTTCCAATATTTAACTGATGTGTATTTGTGTACAAATGTGACCCTCTAGCTACACTGGTTCTGGGCCTAAAAGTTAAGAAAATTCTGACCTAACACATGCCCAAAAGTTTAGAGAATTACACAAATATTACATTTTGACAAAGTCTGCTAGTTCAGAGTTTTTGTTTTTGTCAGGTGTTTCTATGTTATAATAAAATACAATTAGAAGCATTTCATCAGTTTCAAAAGCTTTTATTGAGAATTACACATAATTCATGCAATAAGTCAATATTTGAGGTGCTGACTCTTCTTTTTCAAGACCTCTGCAGTTCTCCCTGGCATGCTGTTAATCAACTTCTGGACCAAATCCTGACTGATGCCAGTCAATTCTTGCATAATCAATGCTTTGAGTTTATCAGAATTTGTGGGTTTCTGATCGTCCACCCGCCTCTTGAGGATTGACCACAAGTTCTCAATGGGATCAAGATCCGGGGAGTTTCCTGGTCAAGGGCACAAAATCTTAATGTTTTGTTCCCGAAGCCATTTCGTTATGACTTTTGCTTTATGACAAGGTGCTCCATCAAGCTGGAAAAGGTCTTCTTCATCACCAGACTGCCCTTGGATGCAGATTGGTGATGGAAAAAAAAAGCCCCCCAGACGCCTCCCTGGAGAGGTGTTTCAGACATGTCCAACTGGGAGAAGACCACGAGGCAGACCCAGGACACACTGGAGACATGATGTCTCTCAGCTGGTCTGGAGCTCCTCAGGGTTCCCAGAGGAGCTGGTGGAGGCAACTGGGGGGAGGGAGGTCCAGACCTCTGCTGAAGCTGCTGCCCCCGCGACCCGACTCCAGACCAAGCGGAAGTTAATGGATGGATGGATGGATGTTATTGTTTAAAAACATTTGAAAAGAAATATCTTTTGCACTTCTATTTTATTTTTATTGGGATATTCCTTCCTATTTCTTGGAAGCCTTTTTTTGTTGGCCTTTATTATATTTTTAAATAGTATAATGCCAAACTCTACAAAGGAATTCCAAACTAGCCTAACAAAAGTATGGACAAATTGATTTCAATATTTTGGATATACAGAACATACACAGACTGATGACAATTCCTTATTACTTGCTTTATTCAAAAAGATATTCCTCCCCTCCTTCCACCTCACTCTCAACCTCTCGACCAATCATTTTTAATCTCTTTGGATTTCATCCCTCTAGCCTTCAACCTTTCCTCACTCTGACCCTCTACCTCATAGCCCTAGCCCCAACCGTCACCACAGCCTCTGTCCCTCACCCTTAAACTGGCCCATAACACCCTCTGTGACACCTAGATAACAACTATATGTACTTACTGTTTTACCTCCATCCTCCCTTTCCTCCTTTTTCCTTTTTCTCCTGGGGGAGTCAAGATATGACTGGAGAAACCTGCCACAGCTGCCAAGCTGATTCCTGGTCTCTCGTCTCATCTCGTCTCTCCCTCTCTCTCACTTTCTCTCACTCTCTCACTCAAAACATCCCACTAGCAACACAGAGCCGCCGGGGCCCAGAGTGACCCTAACCATAACCCCTAACCCGGGGCCCAGAGTGACCCTAACCATAACCCCTAACTTCTAATCCCTAACCCGGGGCCCAGAGTGACCCTAACCCGGGGCCCAGAGTGACCTAACCCTAACCATAACCTCTAACCCCTAACCCGGGGCCCAGAGTGACCCTAACCATAACCCCTAACCCGGGGCCCAGAGTGACCCTAACCATAACCCCTAACCCTAACCCGGGGCCCAGAGTGACCCTAACCCTAACCCCTAACCAGGGGCCCAGAGTGACCCTAACCCGGGGCCCAGAGTGACCCTAACCCTAACCCCTAACCCGGGGCCCAGAGTGACCCTAACCCTAACCCCTAACCCGGGGCCCAGAGTGACCCTAACCCTAACCATAACCTCTAACCCCTAACCCGGGGCCCAGAGTGACCCTAACCCGGGGCCCAGAGTGACCTAACCCTAACCATAACCCCTAACCTCTAACCCCTAACCCGGGGCCCAGAGTGACCCTAACCATAACCCCTAACCCGGGGCCCAGAGTGACCCTAACCCTAACCCCTAACCCGGGGCCCAGAGTGACCTAACCCTAACCATAACCCCTAACCTCTAACCCCTAACCCGGGGCCCAGAGTGACCCTAACCCATGCACCAGCCCAGGCCTTGCTTCTAGCTCTCTATACCAAAGTGCTTCAGTCATTGGACTATCACAGGGAGGGTTAGAGATAAAACTCTCAATAGCCTAACCCTTTTTGAAACAGTAATTTCAGACTGTTGGATTTTCTGGTGTGAGAGGCAGCATCCTCAGATCAAAGCATCTGTAGCATCAAAGCATGTGCAGCTAAGAAGGTGACTGATGGTTTAAGTCAGGGGGTCCCAACCCTGGTCCTCGAGAGCCTCTATCCAGCAGATTTTAGATGTTTCCCTGATTTCGGACACCGTGATACAAGTGGCTGTGTCATCAACAGACTTGTGCAGACTTTGATG
Source organism: Hirundichthys speculiger (assembly GCA_018398805.1). Classification (NCBI taxonomy): domain Eukaryota; kingdom Metazoa; phylum Chordata; class Actinopteri; order Beloniformes; family Exocoetidae; genus Hirundichthys; species Hirundichthys speculiger. Next base: position 389,996 of record JAGFBZ010000474.1, read on the forward strand.
ACAACCTGATAATGACCATTAATTAGAATCAGGTGTGTTGAAGCTGGGAAAACTCTAAAACATGTTGGATGGGGGCTCTCGAGGACCAGGACTGGGCACCCCTGGTTTAAGCAGTAAAGCTAGAGAATATTACTACTAGATAAATGCTAGATAAATATTTATGTTTTTAAAATGAGCACCTTCTCTACTTTTATAAATGCTACAAGGCACCCATGTTTTCATGTATTAAACACAGTTGGTCCACTTGCTCTCAGGGACTCATATCAACAGCATTCTCTCTAACACATAATCTTTTTACGGTTGATAAAGTTTTTTAGTTATTTTTCATTCAACCCTAACCCTTTTCAGGCAACATGTCGATGTGTTTGCATGTTTGTTCATGTTTACTCTGATATCTTAATTCTGCTTTTTTAATGTAAATTGTCTGATGTCTTTCATTAACAACGGAAATTGTGACTGAAAATCAATGCTAATATAGTCAAGAACTGTAAATAAATACTACTAATGTTTTCAACTTGTATCTAGTCCCTGTCTTAGTTAATAGTTAAGCCAGTGGTTCTCAAACTTTTAATCCTGCGTACCACCTGAGAAACTGTTCAGCTGTCTGACTACCACCATGATGCCCAGTTTTAAAATATAGCTATATATGCCTTCTCAATGAGCTTTAAATTCACAGTAGAGATGTTTATTCCTTATTGTAGTTATTTATTGTTACCTGAATTTCATTTAAAACGCATTTATAATGCATTGTATGGTTCCAATTTAGTAAAAAAAAAAAGAAAAGTGAAAATGTGGAAAGTCCTGACATTCCCCCGCGTACCACCAGAGAGCGCTCGCGTATCACCAGTGGTACGCGTACCACAGTTTGCGCACCACTGAGTTAAGCAATCTTTATCTACGTTCAAATGTATTTGAAGGGAAACTGTTTACCTACTAGTATGTGGCAAATACAGTTAAAAAGGAAATCTTTATCCTGTAATTTAGAGCTTATATGCGTTGGTAATGTGAGTTGATCAGAAAAAAAAAATTGTTACAGCTGACTTACTTACTAAATTACCCATTGAACCGGTCACTTTAATCATAATCACTACTATAACCCCCCCACCTGGACAAAATTTGTCAGGAGCCGCCAGTGACTCCAGGTTCACTTGTTCTCATGGTCAGATGGCCTCACTGCTTCAGCCATGGACTTGAGCTCCTGCTGAGTGGTGGACTGAGTTCCTGATGTTGATGGGGAGCACTGGTCTTCGTCCTGCCTGCAGAGCAGAGTTTGGGGCACCGCAGCCAGCAGGGCCTTCCTAAACATGGAGCTGGAAAAAACGTAAACAACAGGGTCCAGAGCCGAGTTCAGGAAGTTCAGACCCAAGGACACAATGGTGAGCTGGGTAAATGTGTAAAAGGCAGCACAGTCCCATGGCCGGTATGAGCGGATGACCCACACCCCGATAGTTGTCACGGTGGTGGGCAGGAAGCACACTATGAAGACCACAACAATGGCAGCACACATTCGCATGGCCTTTCGCACCTTGTTGGGTTTTCCCATCTGGCGCTGCTTCAAGAAGGTGTAGATCTGGATGGAGCAGAACAGCAGCAGGCCCATGGGGATGATGAACTCCACCACGGTCAGGACACGGTGCATGGCCACCAGGACGATGATGGAGTAGGACGCCTCTTTGTAGGACGTAAAGAAGAAGCACTGGGCCCGGTCGCTGCTTCCCTTGATGTGACTGAAAGCCAGCATGGGAACCCGAGGACTGATGACCACCAACCACACCAACACAGACACCAGCGCCGCCTGCCATTTGGTCATCCGGTTGAAGCGGTGGTGAGGGTGGACCACCTGGCACGAAAGGACAGAAGCAATTTTTTTTTTTTAACCATGTTTAAATGTTTGTTCCCCTCTTAATTTTGTGGGAATATGTTTTAAAAACAGAATAAATGTGATAATAGTGAGTCTCAGTCAAATACAACCTCAATGAACAAAAATCTTTTCTTTGTAATCTTATTTTTTGAAAAGTCCAAGAGTTCAATTTTAGCTCTGTAATAACACAAATGCAGAGGCAGATCTGTGTCAGAATGGATGAAAAGTCATACAGGAAGCCAGTACTTCAAGTTCCTGCTGCCATAATATTTATGTCCTCACCATGATCCTTGCTGCCCACAGCTAGAACTATCTACCATTATTACAAGATAGAATTTCACTTTGGGTATTAACAAAACATTGTTGAATTCAACTGAATTGAATTCTGATTTTGTCGTAATTTCACACCTGTGAAGATATTGAGTAATTTTCAGATATATGCATTTATACCAACAGAGCTCAGACTGCTGTCCTTCTTCACCTTAAAGTAGCGGTAAACTGCCACTACAGTCATGAGGACGATGCTGGCGGTCCGGTTGGAGAACATCAGGAACAGGTTGATCCGGCAGATCCCGTCCCCAAACACCCAGTGGCCCCTAAGCAAGGCATCGATCCTCAGCGGGAGGCTGACCAGAGCCAGGAAGTCCGCGATGACCAAGTTGAAGAGGAACAGATTATTGGGGTTCCAGACTTTCATTTTGAAACAGAAGATCCAGAAAGCGACAACGTTTCCCAGCAGTCCCAGAATGACATCAATGGTAAGAACGGGGGGCAGGATGACCCCTTCCAGCTGGATTCCAACTGGTGGGCAGCCACCTCCAGGAGCTGGAGTTGTGACATTTAAGACTGTGGTAAAGTTTGCTTCTGGGACCATCGCCTCAGATACTGACTCAGACCAAAACACCAAAACAAGAAACTTTGTTCTGTTGTTCTGGCGGTTGGCCAAGACTGAGGGGAACCACTGGTGTGACCAAACCAAGGAAATCACCAGCTTCTTGTTCTTCTTTTTAAAAACGTTTTCCCTTTTAACTGCAGCAACTGCGGGAAAAAAAATTGAGGGAACATTTAAAAAAAGCAGAAATATAATAACAATAATAATTATTATAATATTTTAAAGGTGAAATTTATGATCTTGCTTTCAGTAAAAATCAAGATGATTCTGTCAGAAATAATATTCCTCTACTGTACGGACATGATACCATTTTATAGAGTCATCTTGATCATAAAACAAAATATTCTAGTTTTAAAGTTATCTTATGAAAGGAAAAGGGTTTATTTTCAAAACATTTGTGTTTTTAAGAGTAGGAATGAACTTTTATCAGAGTACCTGCAAACGTTTGGTGAAAACGTGTCACAAATCCTGCACATCTCTAAGATAAGACTGTACCTGTTTCCACACAGAACTATTCCAGATGAGAATCAGTGTAGATGAGAGAGACTCACTCGTCACAGAGGAACTGTTTTCAACCCTAACCCTTCTGGAGGAAGGAACAGGGTGTCAGTGCTGCAGTATTTAAGGCTCTGACAGGATGTTGACATGTCGTCATCATCACGCCTGTCCGTTAGTTACCACACCACGTTTCAACAATTACTCCACTACAAGAGAAAGTTGCTCAGTAAAGTCGTTACTTCTTAAAATACTAGAGCTCATTCTTTTAAATATACAAAAGGAAATGTAGTGGATTCAAAAGTAATATTTGGGGTAAATCAGTGACCTTTCCATCACTCCCTTTGGTTATGGTTAGGGTTAGGTCATTTATCTAGTTTTAGTCACATGACTCAGGGTGTGAGTGCTTGTGAATCCATCTATGTAGCCCAGATGTGACAAAACCCCAGTAAAAAACTGATGGAAGGGACAATGATGGGTTTTCAGATGACGCCACAAGCTTGTGACCTCCAAATGCTACATTAGTCAGTTCGAACTGATGACACCTTTTGGACAGAAGCAGAAACATAAAAAATAAGTAAAGTTCTGCTCATTCAAGCCTCTGAGAGTCCACTTCTTTTATTCCCTTAACTCAGCCATTCCCTAACTTCTGAATATCAAGGCCCAATTTGAAATGTGAAAAATCTCCGCGGCCCACCTGAACCTTTCATCACAACTGTGATCATCAGACAAGACAAGAAGCTACATTCCAGTATTAATGTGAGCAGTCAACAAATAAGGGGACAGTTGTCATATTAAGATGACAGTAGAATTACACTCACCTGGTTTGTTTTATTACTTCCAAATATTTATTTAAAGCATGTCAAAAAAATTTCAATAATTAAAAACATATTAAAAAAAATTGTACTTTTCAATGTAACTGCATTGAATTTTTCTGGGCTAGCTTTATTTTTCTGCCTCTGTGTTTTGTTTGAGATGTTATGTTTCTTACCCAGATTTGAGTAGATTTGGATCTGTTGTTTACCTTTTTAAAATATGCTGCTTATTAGCAACAACTCTCACCACCAGCAAGTAGCCTGTAACATTAACCAGTGAAACCAGTGTGGGGTTCAGTTCGTGTTTCTAGATCAGATGTGCTTATATTTCTTATTTCCTGTTTGTGGATTCAGTTCGTGTTTATCCTATGGGTCAAGTGTTTAAAAGACTAAGTTTCGAAAACACTAAATTTCTGCTCTTCCTTTTTTCTGGGTGATTCAGCGGGTGATTTCTCCTGAGACTAATTATTTCCAAGACTGGTTTTACTTCAGTGCTGAAACTTGATCTGATTCATCTGTTCAGTGTTCAAGAGCCATATTTACCCTGATTCATCCAAACAGGATGTCTTCTATAGATGCAAACCAAATTCAAACAATTACAGAAAATGTACTAAGAGTAATTCTGTCACTTACTGTCTGTTTGTATGGTGTCATGGACTATGTATTTCTGATTCCACCAAACTTTTTTTGGCACTAGTGGCCTTTATTCACAGTGAAGACATGCAGCAAAGGATCACATGGGCCGAGAGTCGAACCCGCGACCGCTGCGTGGAGGTTTTCTTTTTTACTTCTATTTATTGTTCTTGGCCTTGTGGGCAAACTTACTTTCTATTTTTATCATGTTCAGTGAGCGTTGTGAGTACCTGCCATGTCTGTCTTGTGCTGTTTTAAAACTTGTTCAATGTGTCCTGTGTTTAATTGATGATGGTGGGGGTTGTGTGTGGGATGCCTTCTTCTCCAACTGCAAAACGAATCTACCTACGGGTATTAATAAAGTGAACTTGAACTTGAACTTGAACTTGTAGCCTGTTTATATGGACTGCCTGCCATAATCACTGCACCGGCGGGGAATCTGCATCTTTGCTTCACTGTCACACTTGCCCTCATCGCTGGTTCATGTTCAGCCTATTAGCTTCCTGCCATGGCCTCCTCTTCTCCCTCCGTCTCTCCCTCTCACTGCTCAGTGTGGGAAATATGTGAAATCTAACCCCAACCCTAACTCCCCTCCTCCCCTTTAGCGAGAAAGGCAAATGTGTAAATTGTACTTTACTTACAGCCTTGGAGGTGAGTGTGAGTGACCTCAGGGCCCGTTTCCACCAGCTAGACCATAGTCCAGTAGGTGCAACAGGTGGGCAGACAAATGTAGTGGCAGGTTGGTAGTCATACAATTACTGGGATGACTGAAGACCAGACTAGAGCAGGCTGGTCTGAAACATAGCCTCGTCATAGCTACACTGCTATAGGTCTACGCTGCTATAGGTCAACGCTGCTATAGGCCTACGCTGCTATAGGTCTACGCTGCTCTATGCTGCTATAGGTTAGGCGTTAGAGGTTAGGCTGAGGGTTAGGGTTAGGTTGGGTACACGAACCCTAGAGTTCGTACCTGCGGTTCCCTGCGTCCTAGGACACGTTGGGAGTGCAAGGCAGGATTTTAAATGCACTCAGCTACAACTCAGTTGAGGTTCCTACACCGGCTATTCACCTTTTCGTGGAGTGTATGGTGTAGGTGATTATGAGATATGTTATGTGGTGTATTGGACAGTCCTTATTAAAGGGGAGTCCCTATGTGTAATAGGGTTTGGGAAATGTTCCCGTGTCCTCATGAATAGTTAAAGAGTGGATATGGTGGGATGTTCGAGTTTTTTGGCTTTTTGGAATTCCTTTCAAAGGAAATTATGGAGTTGAAACGCCGACGTAGAAAACATGTGTATGAGGGGGATCTGTCTAAACGAGTTTGTCGTCTTGGTCCTTTTGTTGAGATGGTTTTTAACTTTGGCTAATAGTGACCTAGTGTATTGTCTTTTTCTGAGATTTTCGAAGAGCAATTCGGTTTCCCTTTCTGCTTCTTCTGGTTGGGAGCAGATTCGTTTATAACGAATGATTTGGGATTTTACAATTCCCAAAAAGGTATGTTTGGGGTGAAAACTATGTTTGTGTAGAAGAGTTTGGTTGTCCGTTGGTTTCCTAAAAAGTTTTGATTCTAATTTTGGGATTGCGGGGTCAGGATTCTTGAAAATGGTGGTGTCTAAGAAATCCACTTGGGTTGGATGCAGATGGGGTTTAATTTTGATGGAGGGATGGTGGTTATTAAGAAGGGCCACAAATTGGAAGAAGTCTTCCTGTGTGTGGTTCCAAATGCCGAAAATGTCATCCAGATACCTGTAGAAAATTTGGGGTTTGAATGGACATTGTTCCAAGATTTCTTCCTCCCATTGTGCCATATAGATGTTGGCATAGGAGGGAGAGAATCTTTTGCCCATTGCAGTACCTTTTGTTTGTAGAAACCAAAGACCATTGAATAAGAAGTCATTCCGTTCAAGGTTAATTTTGAGAAGTTGGAGAATTTCGATGTCAGGGCGGTTTGGGTCAGGGTATTTTTTTGAAACAATTTCGAATGGAGTCCATTCCTTTTTCTGTTTCAATGTTGGTGTAGAGACTATCTACATCCATTGTAAAAAGAAAGCTATCCGGTTGGATTTGCTCTCTTTTTTATCTTTTCAAGGAAGTCATTTGTGTCCTTGATGTAGCTTGGATGTTTCGTGCAGAGGGGTCCTAAATAGAATTCAATCCATTGGGCTGAGCCATAGGATTCGCTACCACAGTCAGAAATGATGGGGCAGCCTGGTGGAATCTTATAAGGGACCGACCAGGATTTTGGATCTTTGTGTATTTTTGGGAGTAGGTAAAAGTACCTAGCTCGGGGTAAATTCGGACCCTGCAAATAGGTGAGTTGGCTATCATTAAGGAGTTTTTTGTGGTGAAGTTGTTTTTAGAATCTGTCTGACGAGGATTTGTGTTTCGGGGTAAATCGGTTGTTCGAGTGGTTGGTAATATTCTCGGTCATTAAGTTGGCGTAGGGCTTCCTGAATGTAATCATCATGATCCATGATGACCACAGTGGATCCCTTGTCTGCCGGTTTAATGACGATCGTGTCCAATTTTTTGAGTTGTTTCAGTGTTTTGATTTCCGTTTTGGAAAGGTTCATTTTTTCTTTTTCTAGTTTGAAAGTTTTTGTTCGTTGTCGGGTATGGTGTATCATTTTGTGTACACCTTCTGTGAGAATAGAGAGAGGGGGTTCCCAAAAAGAGGGTGCTCAAAAGGGTGGTGGTTTGGAGTTATCGTTTTTTGAGAGAGTGCTAATGTCAATCTGCGGTGGAATTGTTGGAGATTTTGTTCAATTTGTTCCCTTTCTTTAGGGATTTTGGTGTGGGAGGGGATGAAAGAGAGGCCCCTGGCTAATAGTCGTTCAGGCGTCGGATTAAGTACCAAATTGGTCGAAAGATTCATTATCGGTAGGTTGTCGTTCTGCTGTTCCGGGAATTCCTCCAACTCTACCAGTTTAAATGTTGGGTCCAATGTTGAAAAAGTAGACGTGCCGTTTCTGGTGTCCAATGGCCATTATCGTGGATCGTTTTGAATTGCGCTTTTTGGAGTGGTGGGATTACCAGAAGTTCCGCATGCGTTGTTCGTATCAGATCGTTGAGATGTTGTAGGTTTTTTTTTTTGTTTCCGAGTGAGGTTGTCCGAGAAGTTAACGAGCGGCATATAGATTTTGGTGTAGGGAAACGTGGATCTGGTGGCCTCGAATAGACGGATTAGCGTGTCTTTGGTTTCGGTGGGGTGGAAGCGGTCCTTATCATTAATTCCGAATGACAGAATAATCCCTTCAGTACGGTCGTTGGATGGGGTTTTGTTTTTGATTATGTGGAGCGCATGCTTGAGGTTGGCTCCCGGAAAACTATCAATTTGGATCCTAGTTTCCTGTGTTGGTGGGAAGTTTGAAAGGTTGGAATCTCCCATAAAAATGAAAGGACGGCGTGGAAAAAGAGACCAGTTTTTCCATTTATTACCAAAATGGTTGTGCCTGATTTGGTTTGGAGATTTAGCGGTGCATTTTCGGGGTTTTAGTGGCGTTTTTAACACGTCTTTCAAAGTGTGAGGCTGCCGAAGTAGATTCTAAAGGGCTCTCATCGATTGGTTCTGTTTTAATCATGATTGGCAGAGGGGTCACTGTTTGTGTTGCTGTGGTTTTGGTTGCAGGTGGTGGTTTAGTTTTTTGGAACCGTATTTCGACGATTTCTTTTCTGGTTTGTTGAAGTTGCATTTGTTTGAGGGATGGCTCACGTTTTTTGGCATAGTATGTTGCGTGGTTGAGGATGTGGTTTATTTTCTTTTTAGGAATTTTTGAAATGAGAGATTTGAGGCTTTCTCGCTCGTGAGGTTGCTGATCAGTCTGGAACATGGGGAAGAGTGCTTCAGCCCATTGCTGGAACGATTTGGGTGGATCCATGGCTGTAAGAAGTTGTTCAGGAAAAAATATTCGTTAACCATGTGATCAATCTAAGTGGCTAATTTTGTGCTAAATCTGTCCCTATTTAAGGCTAGTTAGATGATTTTCTATTTAGAAAATTGCCTCAATCAGTTCGTCACTAAAGAATAGTGGCCAACTAATGCGGTACCTAAAGAAATTTAGGAAAAAATTTCTGAACTAATCGTCAGTGGTGTGCCGACAGGTCAACGGGCGTTTTGGCCGCTTACTCACCATACACCCTCGCTGTCGGTGGCCCCTTGGGGTGATCAGATCCCAAGTTTAGTTCAGTATCCAATCAGTGGTGAGGAGGTGAGTGGATTAAAAAGCCAATTATAAGTAATATCTGACCCTGTTAGTAATTTGGAACTAGGAATTATATTTACTTAATTTGATTTGTTTATTTAATTTAGATTTTTGGTCAATTTTCTGTGAGGATGGGTATTATTTTCGAAGGGGGGAGAGCAGAAAAACCGGGGGGGGGGGGGGGGGGGGTTTTTTTTGTTTGTTTAGATAATTACTAATTATAATTGTTAGAGTAATAGTTAGCCGTGGATAAACGGGTGCAATGCGCGAAAAGCCAAGACGATAAAATAAAGGGTACGTTACCAGAAGCAAGATTTAAACTGATCGATTGTGTTGGCACCGTGAGGTTTCCTCGATCAGTCCCGCTCCCCTGCAGAACGGCGCTGGCGTGGTGTGGATCTGGGACGGGATGAGATGGGAGCGGCGTGGTGGTCCCAGTGGCGTGGAGTCCAGGTGGAGTTGGTCCGATGTGGCGTTGGTCCAAGGCGGCGTCTGGGTCAGGCGGCGTGGAGTTGGAGCGCAGCGGGTCCGACGTGGTGTGGGGCTGGGGCGGCACCGGTCCGAGGTGGCGCGGGGTCGGGTCGGCGTTGGTCCGAGGCGGCGTGTGGGCCGGGGCGGCATGGAGACAGGAGGGCGGAAGTCCGGGGTGGCGTTGGGTTGGAGCCGCGAGGGAGCCGAGGTGGCGCGGGGGTGTCGGCGGCGTGGAGACGAAGCGGTGGAGACCTGGCGTGGTGTGGAGCGGTCCAGGTCCAGGGCGGTGAGTCAGCGAGGCCGAGTGGAGCTGGAGCGGGGTGGGATCGGAGCGACACGGGTCCAGGCGGCATGGAGTTCTGGTGGTGAGGGTCCAGGCGGCGATAGTTAAGCTCCCTTGGTGTGGTCTTCCTCCGTTCGGGTCCCAGGGTACGGTTTCCCTTACCTGCTGTGGCGTAAGGAGCCCCTAAACGCCGGGAGGTAAACCGTGTGGTGGTCCCGAGGTCCAAACAGGTGGTCTACCGGTGGAGGAATAGCTCAAAGCTCTTAAAAGAACTATTTGGAGGAACCGGGTTTTCGAGTCTTCAGGGTCTTCTAAAATCTCGTGGTGTATAAGATTAGAGAAGCGAGAAGGCTCCCATTAAACACGGGTTAGGGTTAGGGTAGGGGACTGTATCCCTCCTCTGGGTGGAGAAGGACAGTGCACTGTCCATCCAATCCCCGCGATCCCCGTAGCCCTGATCCCATCCTCCTCTGCGGCCGCATCGCACCACAGTCCAACCATCCATGGTTTTTTTTATTTTTTTATTTTTTTTCAAAGAACTCTTTTTTATTTTTTTAGTTTTTAAGTTTTTAGTTTTTTTTTTAAGATTTTTTTTTTTACGTTTTTAGAAAAACAAACACAAAAGACTATCTTTCCTTTTTTTATGAAATAAAAATGTATTTAAACCAAATAATAATCAACTAAGGAAGGTGTGCCAAAAGAAAAAACAAAATAATGCGCTGTATTGGCCTTCTTCAGGCAGGCACACAGAAAACTGAATAGAAGAGCTTGTCTGTAGCAGCTGAGATGTGCATGCATCTGAAGCCAAGAGCAGAAGGGTTAGAGTTAGGGGGTTAGGGTTAGGGGGTTAGAGTTAGGCGGAGGGTTAGAATCCCACCCCCACCGTCTGGAGGTGGTGAGCAGAGCACGGTCCGTCCAACCCAAGAATCCCCCGTCGGACCGGCCTCTTTACCTGGGTCCATTCTCTGTACATTACGGAGGTTTTTGTTGAGGTGAGTATAACTTTATTTATTTTTTTGTTTAAAATAATATTTATTGTATAAAATAAAATGAAATGAAATATGCTTTTTTTTTTTATAAATAAAACTATTTAACAAAAAGAGCTTTCCAAAAGGGAAAGATAAAAACCAAACCGGTTATGTAAAAGAAATAGTCAATTTGCCTTTAAAATGAATTGAAATCAAATTTTATCTGTTCGTAGATAATAACAAAAAGAGCTTTCCAAAATGGAAAGAAAAAACCACACTGGTTATAGAAAAAAAGAAAAATGGCCTTTGAAAAGACAATCCTAATCAAAAAAGCGTGCCTGACGACGTTTCGACTGAAATCAGTCTTCTTCAGGTCTGGCACGCTGAAGAGATTTGAAAAAAAAAACAAATGCCTCAGTGAAAAGGAGAGGTGAGGAGATGTTGCCTCGTTCACGTCCAGAGTCAGAAGGGTTAGGGTTAGGGTTAGGCGTGAAGGTTAGGACCCAGTCCCGCGGATGGAGAACTGGAGATGCACTCTCTTCCACTGCTGCCCGCATAATGAGCCTCCGGGCTTTCTTGCCTTTGTATATCCTTTCCACATTCTCTGTCCCTTACGTCCTTCAAATTGGAATTCTTGCATTTCTATTGTTAGGGTTAGGGGTTAGGGTTGGGGTTGGGGTTAGGGTTTTTTTGGAATGAAATTGAGTTGCACTAGCCTACTGTACAAAAGGGAGGAGAATGGGGCAGTGGGAGCACAGTCATCTTGATGCAGAAAACCAGGATTCAATCCCAAAGCAGAATTCAGGGGATGGACAGAGCAGAAAAAAAAAAAAAAAAAAAGGGGAGAAAAGAAAAGGGGGGGAGAGGATGGGTTGAAGGGGGTCCTTTCCCTGGGACGTGGGAAAATGGAGAAAAGGCAGCCATAATTAGTAAACAAGACAAAACAATTTTTATAAAAAATAAGTGATATATACAAGTCAAGTGCTTAAAAATAAGTGCTTAAAAACAAGTAAAGGTTAGAAAAACACACGTCAAATAGGCTGCCTTCTTCTAGTGTAGTCTCAGATCCCAGGGTTAAGGTGGGAAAAGAGGAAAAAAAAAATAAATAAATAAATAAAAAAGGGGGGGGGGGAATTGAGGGGGAGGGATCCGGACCCCAAGGCCATGGGGGACAGAGTGCGACCGGGGGTAAAAGATTGTCCTTAAGCTGATAGTTCATCATTCAATCCCCCTGGTGCAGCAGTCCCCAGCCTGTGGATCCAGATCCTCTCCGGCCTTTTCCTCTGTCCATCCGTGTCCAATGGTCATTATGTTCTAGACCGGTTATTGAAAGTTGATTGATGGAATGAGATTGAAAGTGTTGCACCAAGTGGGTGTTCAGATGGCCTTGCCCAATGTTATATAAATGTTGTGAAAGGCGTGTGTAAATGGTATGTTTGGTTTCTCCTATGTAAATTTTATGGCAAGAGTTGCAAATAATAGCATATACTGCATTAGTGGTCTGTGGTTTCTGGGTTTGTGGTGATGAATGAAGGGGAGAGAAGGGGTTGGTTTATTGTCCGAAAAAAGGATCTGACCAGAATGTCCTGAAGGTTCCTATGTTTTCTGTAAGCAGATACGGGTCTAGTGTGATGAAGTGTAGGATGGTAGGGTTTGAGTGACAGAAAAGTTGTGTTTAATGATCTTGTGTAAGTGAGTGATACTGTGGGAAAAAGTGGATGTAGGATGAGTGTAAGTAGGTTGTGTGAAACCTCTGGTTGTAGGCAGTGTGAAATTGGGATGTGAAAAACCCTTGAGTGTCAGTGAGATGTAACAAAAACTCATGAGAGAAGAAACAAGTTTACAACAATTTTATTAGATAATCAATAGTAAATAACAATTGAAGACCCAGAGCCTGGCCCCCGAGCAATCCTGAAAGAAGAAAACAATAAGTGGAGGCAAGTAAAAAACTCCCATTGGGGAGAAAAAACTTTTAAAGCCAAACTGTGGCAAGGAAAAACTCCCTTTTTAACAGGAAGAAACCTTGGGTAGGACCTGGCTCTTGTGGGGGGACCCTCCTACCAAAGATCAGGTGGGTCAAGAGAGAGAGAGAGAGAGAAAAAGAATGAGGAAGAGAGAGAGGGAGAGTGGGAGAGAGAGAGAGAGAGAAAAAGGGGAGAGAGAGAGAGAGAGAGAGAGAAAGAGAGAGAGGGGAAGAAGAGAAGAGAGAGGGGTGTGTGATGTAAATGTAGGGTTGTTGTAAGATGAATGCAATTGAGCTATGGTGGGCCCTTGGGTATGTAATGTGTGCAGTCGAAGTCTGGAACTTCTTGAGTATTTGAAATTTCTCCAAGAAATTACCTTGGTGTGTCAATGTGTAGGTTGTGTGAAAAAGGAGAATAGTAGAGGATGGGGGGGGGGGGGGGGGGGGGCGGAATGGGGGAATGAAGGGAAAAGAAACAAGAGGGGTAAACTTACCTGACGAGGGAGGGCCTCATTTCAATATAATTTAATCGGTTTTAGCTTTTAAATGTGATCGTACTAAAAGGTCTTTGAGATTGGGTTTTTTGCGAAACACTGAGAGGATTTGGAACCGTTTGAGGGATGGTTCGAGTTTTTTTGTTCTTTCAAATTCCCTATCAAGGAAGTTGTGGAGTCGTAACGCCGTTGTGGAGAACGTGTGAATAACGGGGAGACGTCTGTTAGAGGTGGTTCTTTTGGTTGTTTTGTTCAGATGGTTCTTAGCTTTGGATCAGTAACGTCCTAATATATGCTCTCTTTCTGAGATTTTCAAAAAGCAATTCGGTTTCCCTTTCTGCTTCTTTCGGCTGGGAACAGATTCGTTTGTAACGAATGATCTGAGATTTGACAATACCCAAAAAGGTATGTTTAGGGTGAAAACTATGTTTGTGCAACAGGGTCTGATTATCTGTTGGTTTACGAAAAAGTTTTGATTCCAATCTTGGGATCGAGGGGTCGGGATTCTTGAAAATAGTGGTGTCCAAGAAATCCACTTGAGTCAAGTGTAGGTGTGGTTTGATTTTAATGGAGGGGTGGTGGTTATTAAGGAGAGCCACAAATTGGAAGAATTCCTCCTGTGTGTGGTTCCAAATGCCGAAAATGTCATCCAAATATCTGTAGAAGATTTGGGGTTTGATTGGACATTGTTTTAAGATTTCCTCCTCCCATTGTGCCATATAGATGTTGGCATAAGAAGGGGAAAATCTTTTGCCCATTGCAGTACCTTTTGTCTGTAAGAACCAAAAACCGTTAAACAAGAAATCATTGTGTTCGAGATTGATTTTGAGGAGTTGGATAATTTCGGTGTCCGGACAATTCGGGGTCTGGGTATTTATTGAAACAATTTCGAATGGCATCCATTCCTTTGTCTGTTTCAATGTTGGTGTAGAGACTATCAACATCCATAGTAAACAGAAAGCTATCCGGTTGGATTTGCTCTCTCCTTACTTTTTCAAGGAAGTCGTTTGTGTCCTTGATGTAGCTGGGATGTTTTGTGGAAAGGGGGCCCAAGTGGAACTCAATCCATTGGGCTGAACCATAGGATTCACTGCCACAGTCAGACACAATAGGGCGACCCGGCGGAATTCTATGGGGGACCGGCCAAGAATTGGGATCTTTGTGGATTTTTGGGAGTAGGTAGAAGTACCTAGCTCTGGGTGAATTTGGACCCTGAAGATAAGTAAGTTGGCTATCATTCAGGAGTTTTTTGTGGTGGAGTGTTTTTTGAAGATTTGCCTGACCAGGGCCTGTGTTTGGGGATAAATTGGTTGTTCGAGCGGTTGATAATATTCACGGTCATTAAGTTGGTGTAAGGCCTCCTGTATGTAGTCATCCCTGTCCATTATGACTACAGTGGAACCTTTGTCAGCCGGTTTAATGACTACCGTGTCCAAGTTTTGAGTTGTCTCAACGTTTTGATTTCTGTTTTGGTATTTCCCTACTTAATTTGAACTTTTTGGCTTGTCGTCGGGTATGGTGTATCATTTCATGAACACCTTCCGTGAGATTAGCCAGGGGAGGTTCCCAATTAGAGGGAGCGTGAAAAGGTTGTGGTTTTAAGTTATCTGTTTTGAAAAAGAGCGCCAATTTCAATCTTCAGTAAAATTGTTGGAGATTTTGTAATATTTGTTCTTTTTCCTCGTGGATTTTGGTATGGGAGGGGATGAAGGAGAGGCCTCTGGTTAATAGTTGTTTGTGCGTCGGATTTAATGTCAAATTGGTTGACAGGTTCATTATTGGTAGGTTGTCGTCCTGTTTAACCGGGAATTCCTCCAACTCTACCAGTTTAAATGCTGTACCCAATGTTGGAACAGTAGACCAGCTGTTTCTGATGTCCAATGGACTTTATCCTGAATCGTGTGGAATTTCGCTTTTGGGATCGGTGGGATGATCAAAAGATCCGCATGCGTACCTAAGATTAGGTCATTTAGTTGTCGCAAATTGGTTTTTTGTTTTGGGGTGAGGTTGTCAGAGAAGTTGAGGAGTGGCATATACATTTTGGCAAACGGGAAGGTGGATTTCGTGGCTTCAAATAGACGAATCAGAGTATCTTTGGTAACAATGGGATCGAAATGATCCTTCTCATTGATACCAAAGGATAGAATGATTCCCTGGGTTTGGTCGTTGGATGGTGTCTTGTTTTTAATTATATGGAGCGCATGTTTGAGGTTGGCTCCTGGAAAGCTGTCAATTTGGATCCCAAGGTCCTGTGGTTCTGGGAAGTTCGAAAGATTCGAGTCTCCCATGAAAATGAAGGGAAGTCGCGGAGAGAGGAACCAGTTTTTGAACTTGTTCCCAAAATGGTTGTGTCTGGTTTGAGTTGGAAATTTGACCGTGTTTTTACCGGGTTTTAGTGGTGTTTTTAATACCTCCTTCAGTGAAGGAGTTCGCGGTGCCGACTGTTTAGGAGATTTCGGAGTGGTTGGGGGCGTGGTTGAGGTGGATTCTACTGGAGAATCCTCGGTTGATTCCGTTTTAATCATGAACCGTACCGTTTGAGTTGCCGTCGTTTGGGTCGTGGGTGGTCTAGTTTTGGGTAGACGAATTGTGGTAATTTCCGTTCTGGTTTTTTGTAGTTGACTTTGTTTGAGCGAAGGGTCACATTTTTTGGTGTAACAAGTTGACTGATTAAGGATATGGGTCAATTTCTTCCTCGGAATTTTTTCTATGAGTGATCTGAGGCTTTCTCGCTCGTGTGGTGGTTGATCCGATTGGAACATAGGAAAAAGTGCTTCTGCCCATTGTTGGAATGTTGTTGGTGGAGCCGTGGCTGTAAAAGTCATTCAGAAGAATTGTTCAGAATTTTTTTTTTTTTTTTTTAACAGTGTAATTATTTAATTATTTATTTTTATTCCAAACTAATCCTATTTAAGACTAAATTGAGAAGAATCCTATTCAAAAGGATTGCCACGATTAGTTGGACATTAAGAATAGTGTCCAACTAATACGGTACCTAAAATTTTTTTTGAGAAAATAGGGTTAGGGTGGGTACACGAACTCGAAAGCTCGTACCTGCGGTTCCCTGCGTCTGACGACACGTTGGGAGTGCAAGGCAGGATTTCAAATGCACTCCGCTACAACTCAGTTGAGGTTCGGACACCGGCTATTCACATGACGTGGGTGGAGTGTATGGTGTAGGTGATTGTGAGATGTTTTGTGGTGTGGTTAGGGTTAGGGGTTAGGGTTAGGGGGTTAGGGTTAGGGTAGGGGACTGTATCCCTCCTCCGGGTGGAGAAGGACGGTGCACTGTCCATCCAATCCCCGCCATCCCCCGTAGCCCTGATCCCATCCTCCTCCTGCGGCCGCGTTGGCCCCTGTGGCCATATCGCACCACAGTCCAACCATCCATGGTTTTTTATTTTTTTTTATTTTTTTCAAAGAACTCGTTTTTAATTTTTTTAGTTTTTAAGTTTTTAGTTAGGGTTAAGGGTCAGGGTTAGGAGTTGGGGTCAGGGGATTAGGGTTAGGGGTGGGATTATGTGTAAGGGACAGGGGGTTGGGGTCAGAGATGGGGGTGGGGGACAGGGGGTGGGGTTGGGGGGGGTAGGGTTAGGGTTAGGGGTAGGGGTAAGGGTGGGGATAGGGTAAAGGGTAGGGTAGGGGTTAGGGGTTAGGGGATCAAGAGGGTCAGGGTTAGGGGTCAGGGTAAAGGGTGGGGTTAGGGTTAGAGGTCAGGGGTTGGGGGTGGGGTTAAGGAATAGGGTTAGGGTTAGAAAAGGGGTCAGGAGGTGGGGTTAGGGGTGGGGATGGGGTTAAGGGTGGGGTTAGGGTTAGGTTTAGAGTTGGAAAGGGGGCAGGGTTAGGATTAGGGGGTTTGGGTGGGGGTGGGGTTGGAGGTACAGAGTGAAAGATGTGGTTAAGTAAGAGAAGAGTGCGGTCGGAGGTTCTAGGTAGGGTTAGAGAGAAGGTGTGAACCTGGGGTTAGAAATGGGAGGAGGAATAGGGTGAGTTGCCCAAAGAAACTATCAAAAATCTGGAAAAAATTGGAACCATTTAGAAAAAAATGGAAATTCTGGAAAAAGATTTATATTATTAACATGTTATGAGATGTATGTAGATGGGCTTTCTTGAAGCCCTTGTTTGTGGAGAGAGTGTAGGAGGGGTGTGCGGCCCTTTGAGTATCTGTGCTAAGTGTAGTGTGTAATAAAACGAGAATTTTTCTTGTGGTAACAAGAAAAATAAATGGTTGTTATAGGATGAGTGCAATAGGTAATGGGGTACCTTTGGGTGTAGAATGCCTGTAGTTGGGATGAGGACATCCCTTGAGTGTCAGTGCGGGTGTGGTGAAACAAACACTCTGAGAAAAAGATACGGTTTAACAAACAATTTTATTGAATATTAAATATTAAGTATCAAATGAACGCCCAGAGCCTGGCCCCCGAGCAAACCTGAAAGAAGAACACAATAAGTATGGCAAGTAAAAAAACTCCCATTGGGGAGAAAAAAACTTTTGTAGCCAAACTGTGGCAAGGAAAAACTCCCTTTTAACAGGAAGAAACCTTGGGCAGGACCTGGCTCTTATGGGGGGACCCTCCTACCAAAGGTCAGGCGGGTTAAGGAAGAAGAGGGAGGAAAGGGGGTGGGGAAGTAGTTTGGAAGAAAGGGTAAGTGGGTAGGATAAGTGTATAGGGAGAATGTGTTAGAATGTTGTCAGATGAGTGCAGGTGACCTATGGTGGGCCCTTGGATGTATGGTGCATGCAAAGGGGGTTCGATGAACCCCTTGGATATCTGTTTATTTCCAAAGAATACTTTGGTGTGTATATGTGTAAGATGCATATGAGTTGGTGCAAGAGGAGGAAGAGAGGAAACAAAAAGGGAAAAAACATTTTTTTGAAATGGAATAAGAGTAGGGAAGGAGAATGTACTTACCTTTAGAAGGAGAAAACCTCAACCGTTCAAACGTTTGTTTAATCCTGTTTTAGTTTTGATCTAACTAATAGATCTTTAAGATTGGGTTTTTTTCGAAAAACTGAGAGAATTTCGAGGTTTTGGAGGGACGGTTCGAGTGTTTGGGTTTTTCGGAATTCTTTTCGGAGGAAATTATGGAGATGGGTTGTGGACGTCGAGAATGTGTGTATTAGGGGGATTTGTCTGGCAGGGTTTGTGGTTCTGATCCTTTTGTTGAGGTGATTTTTGGCTTTGGCTAGTAACGATCTAGCGTATTTTCTCTTTCTGAGATTTTGGAAGAGCAATTCGGTTTCCCTTTCTGCTTCTTCTGGTAGGGAACAGATTCGTTTGTAGCGAATGATTTGGGATTTTACGATTCCCAAAAAGGTGTGTTTGGGGTGGAAACTGTGTTTGTGGAGAAGGGTTTGGGTGTCTGTTGGTTTCCTAAAAAAGTTTGGATTCTAATTTTGGGAGTGTGGGATCTGGATTCTTGAAAATGGTGGTGTCCAAGAAATCCACTTGGGTTGGATGGAGATGGGGTTTCACTTTGATGGAGGGGTGGTGGTTGTTAAGGATGGTCACAAATTGGAGGAATTCCTCCTGTGTGTTATTCCAGATGCCAAAGATGTCGTCCAGATATCTGTAAAAGATCTGGGGTTTGATTGGGCATTGTTTTAAGATTTCCTCCTCCCATTGTGCCATGTAAATGTTGGCATAGGAAGGAGAAAATCTTTTGCCCATGGCTGTGCCCTTGATTTGCAAGAACCAGCGGTCATTGAAAAGGAAGTCGTTTCGTTCAAGATTAATTTTGAGGAGTTGGAGAATTTCGGTGTCAGGGCGGTTTGGGTCAGGGTATCTGTTGAAACAATTTTGAATGGAATCCATTCCTCTTTCTGTTTCAATGTTGGTGTAGAGACTATCTACATCCATGGTAAAAAGAAAGCTGTCCGGTTGGATTTGCTCTCTTTTTATCTTTTCAAGGAAGTCATTGGTGTCCTTGATGTAGCTGGGGTGTTTGGTGGAGAGGGGGCCCAAATAGAATTCGATCCATTGGGCTGAGCCGTAGGATTCGCTGCCACAGTCGGAAACGATGGGGCGGCCTGGTGGAATCCTATCGGGGACAGTCCAAGATTTGGGATCTTTGTGTATTTTGGGTAGTAGGTAAAAGTACCTAGGGCGGGGTGTGTTTGGGCCCTGCAAATAGGTAAGTTGACTGTCATTGAGGAATTTTTTGTGGTGGAGTTGTTTAAGAATTTGCCTGACAAGGAATTGTGTTTCGGGGTAAATCGGTTGTTCGAGCAGTTGGTAGTATTCCTGGTCATTAAGTTGGCGTAGGGATTCCTTAATGTAATCATCACGGTCCATGATGACCACTGTGGAACCCTTGTCTGCCGGTTTAATGACGATCGAGTCCGATTTTTCGAGTTTTTTCAAAATTTTAATTTCCGATTTGGAGAGGTTTGGTTTTTCTTTTCTTAATTTGAAAGTTCTAGTTCGTTGTCGGTTATTTTGTATCATTTCGTGTACTCCTTCCGTGAGGTTAGCGAGAGGGGGTTCCCAATTGGAGGGTGCTCGAAAGGGTTGCGGTTTGGAGTTTTCATTTTTGAAGAAAAGTGCTAATTTTAGTCTACGGTGGAATTGTTGGAGGTTGTGTTCCAATTGTTCTCTTTCTTTCGGAATTTTGGTGTGGGAAGGAATAAAGGAGAGGCCTTTGGATAACAGTCGTTCATGCGTCGGGTTTAGAACTAAAGTGGTCGACAGATTTAAAATGGGTAGGTTGTCGTTCTGTTTTTTCGGGAATTCCTCCAACTCTACCAGTTTAAATGTTGGGACCAGTGTTGGAGAAGAAGTTGCGCCGTCTGTGGTGTCCAATGGACTTTGTCGTAGGTCGTTTGAAAACGTGCTTTTTGGAGAGGTGGGATGACTATTAGTTCTGCATGCGTGGTTCGGATTAGGTCGTTCAGTTTGCGCAGGTTAGTTTTTTGGGTTTGAGTGAGGTTGTCCGAGAAATTGATGAGCGGCATGTAGATCTTTGCGTAGGGAAACGTGGATTTGGTAGCTTCGACTAGTCGGGTTAGTGTGTCTTTGGTCACGGTGGGTTGGAAGTTATCTTTATCGTTAATTCCGAATGATAGCAAAACTCCAAGGGTTTGGTCATTGGCAGGGGTTTTATTTTTAATTATGTGGAGCGCATGTTTGAGGTTGGCTCCTGGAAAGCTGTCAATTTGGATTTTGGATCCCTTGGGTGGCGGAAATCTAGCCAGATTGGAGTCCCCCATTAAAATGAAAGGACAGTGTGGGGTAAGGGACCAGTTTTTCCATTTGTTCCCATAATGGTTGTGTCTGATTAGGTTTGCGCGTTTTGGAGTGTAGTCAAGAGGTCTGAGTGGCGTTTTCAGAACTTCCTGCAAGGTAGGAGGTTGCGAGGGAGTCGGGGTGGATTCTAACGGGATTTCTTCCATTGGTTCCGTTTTAATCGCGATGGGTTGAGGGGGCACCGTTTGTGTGGCCGTGGTTTTGGTTGAGAGTGGGGGGTTGGTTTTTTGGAGTCTAATTTCAGTTATCTCGTTCCTAGTTTGTTGGAGGCGCATTTGTTTTAAGGATGGATCACGTTTCTTAGCGTAAAATGTGGCGTGGTTG
This sequence comes from Hirundichthys speculiger, assembly GCA_018398805.1. NCBI lineage: Eukaryota > Metazoa > Chordata > Actinopteri > Beloniformes > Exocoetidae > Hirundichthys > Hirundichthys speculiger. Next base: position 410,644 of record JAGFBZ010000474.1, read on the forward strand.
AGGACGTGGATTAGTTTTCGTTTTTGAATTTTGGGGATAAGCAGTTTGAGGTTTTCTCGTACCTGGGATTGTTGGTTAGGGTTGGGGTTGGGGTTGGGGTTAGGGTTTTTTTTGAATAAAATTGGGTTGCACTAGCCTACTGTACTGGAAAAAGGACAATGGGGCAGTGGGAGCACAGTCATCTTGATGTAGGGAACCAGGACTCAATCCCGAAGCAAGACTCAGAGGATGGACAGAGGGGGAAAAAAAAAAAAATAAATAAAAAAAAATTAAAAAAGGTAAATTTAGAGATATTAAAGTAATGGAGGAGGTGCAGCCAGGGGTTAGTAAAGGTTAAGAACATAAATAAGTGCAAATGTAGTAAGTGCTATATAAAAAGGGGGCAAACATTAGTAAAAGCACAATATATTAGAAAGAATGTTATATATAAATACATACAATATATAATAAAAACATGGCTGGAGTTCCTCCGCTAAATGTTTAACTAGATGAGAAAATAAAAAGAGAGAAAAAAAAAAAAAAAAAAAAAAAAGGAAGGAGGGGAAAGGAAGGATGGGTTGAAGGGAGTTCTTTCCCTGGGACGTGGGAAAATGGAGGAAAGGCAGCCATAATTAGTAAAAAGACAACAATTTATTAATAAAAAAGTGATATATACAATCAAGTGCTTCAAGGTAAGTGCTTTAAAAATAAGTAAACAAGTAAAAATTAAAAAGACACACGCGAAAAATACTGCAAAAAGGCTGCCCTCTTCCACTGTAGTCCCAGGTCCCAGGGTTAAGGTGGGAGAGGAGGGAGGGAGAAAAAAAAAAAAAAAAAAAGGGAGGGAAAAGGACCCGGACCCCAAGGCCAAAGGGGACAAGGTGCAACCGGGGGTAAGAGATTGTCCTTAAGTTGATGGTTCTATCATTCAGTCCCCCCGGTGCAGCAGTCCCCAGCCTGTGGATCCAGATCCTCTCCGCCCTTTTCCTCTGTCCATCCGTCCAATGGTCATTCTGTTCTAGACCGGTTATTGTGAGATGGTTGAGGGAATGATACTGAAAGTGTTGTACCAAGTGGGTGTTCAGACGACCCTTCCCAATGTTATGTAGGTGTTGTGAAAGTCGTGTATAAATAGAATGTCTAGTTTCTCCAATATAAATTTTATTGCAAAGATTACAAATAATGGCATAGACTGTGTTGGTGGTCTGAATAGATGAAGAACCTAAGATGGGATATTTATTTTTTGTGTAAGGGTTGTAAATGAATTTCTTTGTTTTGTAGAAGTGACTGTAGGGGAGAGGAGGGGTTGGTTTATTGTCTGTAAAGAGTGATCTGACCAAGATGTCTTGAAGGTTCCGGTGTTTTCTAAAAGCAGATATGGGTCTAGTATGATGAAGAACTGGGTGAAGAGTTTGAATAACAGAGAAATTATGTTTAATGGTTTTGTGTAGTTGGGTGATAGGGTGGGAAAAGGCGGACACAAAAGGGATAAGGTGAGTAGGTGGGGGTTGAGGTGTTGATGTTGGGGGAGGGGGGGATAAGGAGGTAGGGATAGGGTTTGGATGGGGAGGAGGAGAAGAGGGTGGAGAATACGGGGTAGGGTTAGGAGGGAGAAATGAGGGGGTGGTTGGGGAAGCAGGGTTAGGTTTGGGGAGGAAAGAAGGGGAAGGGGGTAAGAGGGTAGGGTTAGGGTTAGGGGATAGAGTTGGGGGAAGGGGTAAGAGGGTAGGGTTAGGGTTCAGGAGTAGAGGGTTAGGGTTAGGGAGTAGAGTTAGGGGAGGGGGTAAGGGTAGGGTAGGGTTGGGGTTAGGGATTCGGGATGGGAAGGGGGATAAGGGGGGGGTAGGGTTCCGGAGTGGGGATAAGGGAGGGGGGAAGGGGGTGGGGTTAGGGTTAGGGAGTAGAGGATGGGGGAGGGGGTAAGAAGGTTGGGTTAGGGTTAGGGAGTAGAGATAGGGGAGGGGGTAAGGGGGGTGGGTTGGTGTTAGGGTTAGGGAGTATAGATGGGGGAGGGCGGGGGTAAGAAGGTTGGGTAGGGAGTAGAGATAGGGGAAGGGCTGGGAGAGAGATGGGGGAGGAGGGAGGGGGAGAGGGTTGGATTTAGGGAGGAGAGGTAGGGGAGGGGGTTAAGGAGAGATGTACAGGGGGGTGAGGGGGTTTGGGTTAAAAGAGGGTGGTGAAGGAGAGGTAGGGGGAGGGGGGTCAGGAAGGGTGGGGGGGTTGATGGGAAGGGGCTGGGGTTGAGAGAAGGGTCAGGGTGGGGAACTGGACAGGGGTCTAGTGAGGAAGATCTAGAGACCTGGGCTGGAGAATACACTGAAAAGGAAGGGAGGGAAGGTGAGGTAGGTGGAGGATCTTGATTAAAGGTGGGAGAGCGAGCGGGGAGAAGGGAGGCCAATGTAGTGTTTTTGATGTATCTGAGAAAGCGTTTAGAATATCCTCTATTGCGGAGAGCTTGGAATAGTGTGGATGTGGCCTGATGAAAATCTGTGATGTCTGAACTAATGCGATAAAAACGAATAATTTGAGATTTTATTATGCCTTTGAATGTGTGTTTTGGATGATAGCTGGCTTTATGAAGGAGGGCGTGAGTATCAGTGGGTTTAAAGTAGACTTTAGTTTTTATTGATTTTGAGGTGGAGGTGTGTGAGGCCTGAAGAAAAACTGTAGTGTCAAGGAAGTGAATTTGGACCGGGTCAATTGAATATTTGACTTTGATCAATGGATGATGATTGTTAAGAGTGTCTATAAAAATGGAAAACTGTTGGAGGGAATGTAGCCAAATACCAAAAATGTCGTCCAGATAGCGGAGGTAGATTAGGGGCTTTAATGAACATTTCTGAAGGGCCTCCCTTTCCCACTCGCTCATATAAATGTTTGCGTAGGAGGGGGCAAATCTCTGGCCCATGGCCGTGCCACTAATCTGCAAATAGTGTTGGTTATTGAACAGAAAATCATTATTGTTTAAACAGAGTGCAATGAGTTGTAGGAGTTCCTGATCGGGTCTAAGAGGGTCCGGGTTATTTTTAAAGGAATTTTGTATGGATTTTAGGCCCAATTGAGTGTCTATGTTTGTGTATAAACTGTCAATGTCAATGGTGAATAGAAATGCTGAAGGGGGTACAGTAAGAGGGCGGATGATGTCGAGGAAATGTAAAGTGTCTTTGACATAACTGGGGTGTTGACTGGATAATGGTCCTAGAAAGTGATCAATGTATTGTGCCAGATTATAAGTAGTGCTGTTGCAATCAGAAACTATAGGGCGGCCAGGAGGAACCTCAAAGGGAATGGTCCAGGTACTTGGATCTTTATGGATTTTAGGAAGTAAATAAAAATACCGGGGTCGTGGGTTATTGGGTCCAAGTAGAAAGTCACGTTGTTTTGCCGAAATGTATTTTTTATTGTAGAGGGTATGAATAATGGGACGGAATGTATGTTGAGTGTGAGGTTGAATTGATTGTTCCAGTTTCTTATAATATGTGTTGTTATTAAGGTGTTTGTGGGCTTCATAGAGGTATTGTTGTTTATCCATAATGACTATTTTGCTGCCTTTATCTGCGGGTTTGATGATAATATTTGGTTGTTTTTTGAGTTGTGTGAGGGCCCTGCGTTCGGCCCTCGACAGGTTATCCTTAGACTCTGTCGAGGGCCGAAGTTATGTAGGGCCCGTTCATTTGTACGAATTAGGCTATGGATGTATGGGTGAATACTAGTGACCGGTGGTTCCCAGGTAGACGGTGTGGTAAACGGAACCTGTCGTGAGTTCTGATTGGGGTGGAAGTAGTCTAAAAGTTTAATGCGTCTATGAAAAAGGTGAAGGTCCCTTTGAAGTTCCTCCCGGTCTAAGCGGGACGGCCATGGGACAAAGGAGAGCCCCCTCTCCAGCAAATGGTATTGGGGTAAGGAAGGGGTGAATAGAGTAGAAAGATTTAAGACATTGGAGTCTTTGCTCCAGCCCAGGTCTCGTGGGGAGAGTGTGGGGGGGGACCGGTTTGGTTTTATGGTTTATTGTAAATTTAGTTGTGCAATCCAGTTCTCAAAGATCTGTTTCGCTGTAGCGGGTGTCCAGTGTATGTTATCTTTCTCGGTCATGAAAAGGTCGTGAGGGATTTCTAACAGTGCAGGGAAGGAGGTGACCATGGTGTTGTTGACGTATTTAAGGTTGCTTCGTTGTGGGGGGGTGAGTTTAGATGAAAAGTTCATGACTGGAAAGTAAGCCTCTGCATTGGGAAAGGCCGTCCTACTAACCCGAAAGAGACTTTTAAGTTGTTTTGTGGTTGTCTGCTTGGGGTCCTGGTTCATGTTGTTGATACCAATGGAAAAAATGACTATTTTTACATCTGGGTATGGGATGGTTTTCTGACAAATTTTGAGGAAGTGATAAACATTAGCACCGGGGTAGCTGTCCAGCTGGATTTGGCTGTAGTTGTGAGGTGGGATACGGTTAACATTGGAGTCACCTAATATCAGGACTGGTTTCCTGGCTTTAAAAGACCAGTCCTGAATTTTGCGTCCGGGGCGGGCTATGTGATAAGTAGGTTTGAAGAGTTGACTGGTGGTATTACCCTGTGGAAGTAGGGTAGTAGGAAGGGATTGGGTAGAAGATGAGCAGGTAGCGGTTAATGGAGGGTGAGTAGGAAGGTCAAGGTTACAAGGGGAGTGAGTGGAAAGGTCTTGTAGGAGGGGAGAAAGTGGAGGGGAAAGGGTCAAAGATGGTGGCTGGGGGGTATTAAGATCCACAGGGGAGGGTTAGGGTTAGGGGGTTAGGGTTAGGGTTAGGGGTTAGGGTTAGGGTTAGGGTTAGAGGGTTAGGGTTAGGTTATGTAAACGAACCAAAAGGCCCGTACCTACCGTACCCAGTGCGAGCCGGGAGTGCAAACAGTAGGATTTTGTCGCACTCCGCTACAACTCGGTTGAGGTTCCGGTTGCCAACTGTCCAACCAGCTATGGGTGGAGTGTATGGTGTCTGAATATAAAGTGTGTTCTGTTCTGGATAAGACAGTCCTTAGTGAAAGGAAGGTCACTATGTGTGATTGGGGATAAATCCCGTCTTCTTGAGATATTTAAGAATAGGTATTCAAGAGGGAAGGAGAAGGATTAGAATTAGTGTTGGAGTTAGAATTAGGGTTAGGTTGGGGTTAAGGTTAGGGTCAAGGAGGGTTAGGGATAGGGTTGGGGAGGGTTAGGGTTAAGGTTAAGGTTAAGGTTAGAGAAGGGTTAGGGTTAGGGTAGGTATTGGAGACCATAATGGTTCGGGTTATTTGGGTAGAGGGAAGGTTAGGTTTTAAGGTTAGGGTAAAGGGTTGGGGTTAGGGTTAGGATTAGGGGTTAAGGTAAGGGTTAGGGTTAGGGTTAGGATTAGGGAGGGTTAGGGTTAGGGGTTAGGGTAGGGAGGGTTAGGGTTAGGGTTTAGAGATGGGGTTAGGGTTCGGGGTAGGGTTGGGGGGTAGGGTAAGGAGTAAGGGTGGGGTTAAGGTAAGATAGTTAGGGTTAGGAAAGGGGGTTAGGATAAGGGTTAGAGTTAGGGGTTAGGGTTAGGGAGGGTAGGGTAGGGTTAGGGGTTAGGGTTAGGGTTAGGGGGTTAGGGTTAGGGTTAGGGGTGGAGGGGTAGGGGGTTAGGGGTTAGGGTTAGGGTTTGGGGTTAGGTTGGGTTGGGGGGTGGGTTAAAGTTAGGGTTGGGGTTTGGGGTTGGGGGTCAGGGGTTGGGGTAAGAGTAATAGGTGGGAAGGAAACAGGGGGTGGGGTTAGGGGAAAGATTGGGATGGGATGAGAGTTAAGATAGGGTTAAAAAAGGTCATAGATCAAATTAAGATATAGATGGGAAGGGTGGGTTGGGAATAGGAAGGGTAGAAAATCAAATTTAAATATGGCATACATAAAGAAACTTTTAATTAACCATACTGAAGTAAAGAGCAAAAAATTCTAACCATTATGAGAACCTAGGTGTTAAAACCATGTGTGTGGGCTTGTAAGGGCCCTTGGACTGTGTAAGGTGAGTGAACAAAGGTTAGAACCCCTCGGTGTGTGAATGGGTTACATTTGGAACCCGTGGTTGTGTGTTGGGTGGAAACCAGGTGGGAGACCCTTGTTTGTATGAAATAAATTGTGTAAAAGGACTTAATAAGGTCCGTGGTTGTATGGTGAGTATATAAGTGAGGGAAAAGTAACCAATGTATTAGCTAAAAATAAGTGTTGTTGTCAGTAAATCGAGAATCTTTCCTGTGATAACAAGAAAGTCTTGTCAATAATTGTTGTAGGTTGAGTGTGAGTCGGTTTCGTGAAACCTTTTGGTTGTAGGTGGTGTGAAATTGGGACATGCAAAACCCGTGAGTGTCAGTGGAGTGTAATAAAAACTCATGAGAGAAGAAATAAGTTTACATCAATTTTATTTAGATACTTAATCAAAATCAATTAACAAATTCAATCAAAAAAATTGAAGACCCAGAGCCTGTCCCCCGAGCAGTCCTGAAAGGAGAAAACCATAAGTGGAGGCAAGTAAAAAAACTCCCATTGGGGAGAAAAAACCTTTTCAAAAGCCAAACTGTGGCAAGGAAAAACTCCCTTTTAACAGGAAGAAACCTTGGGTAGGACCTGGCTCTTGTGGGGGGACCTTCCTACCAAAGGTCAGGTGGATCAAGAGAGAGAGAGAGAGGGAGAGAGAGGGAGAGAGAGGGCGAGAGAGAGAGAGAAGAAAGAGAGAGTTGGGGGGGGGGAAAGAGGGGGAGATCTAGAGAAACCGAAAAAAAGATACAAAAATGGGGTAGAGAGGGGGTGTTTTGCGAATAAAGTGTGGATTCGTCATAGGGTGTATGTAATTGAGCCCAGGTGGGCCCTTGAGTATGTAAAGTTTCTCCAAGAGGTTACCTTGGTGTGTATATGTGTGGGTTATGTAAAGGAAGGGGGTTAGTGTAGAATGTGGGGAGGGGGGAAAAAAAATATACCATGAACCGGGAAAATAGTTAAACTTACCTGACGAGGGAGGGCCTCAGTTCCATCTAATTTAATCGGTTTTGGGTTTTAGGTGTGACCTTACTAAGAGGTCTTTTAGGTTTGGTATTTTGCGAAAGACCGAGAGGATTTGAAACCGTTTGAGGGATGGTTCGAGTTGTTTTGTTTGTTCAAATTCTCTGTTCAGGAAGTTATGGAGACGTCGCGCCGTTGTTGGAGAACGTATGGATAACTGGGAGGCGTCTGTTGGAGGTGGTTCTTTTGGTTTTGTTTAGATGGTTTTTGGCTTTGTTCAGTAACGATCTAGAATATGCTCTCTTCCTGAGATTTTCAAAGAGCAAGTTGGTTTCCCTTTCTGCTTCTTCAGGTTGGGAGCAGATTCGTTTGTACCGAATGATCTGGGATTTGACAATACCCAAAAAGGTATGTTTTGGGTGAAAGCTATGTTTATGTAGTAGGGTCTGGTTATCCGTTGGTTTGCGGAAGAGTTTTGATTCCAATCTTAGGATCAAGGGGTCGGGATTCTTGAAAATGGTGGTGTCCAAGAAATCCACTTGAGTTAGGTGTAAGTGCGGTTTGATTTTGATGGAGGGGTGGTGGTTATTGAGGAGAGCCACAAATTGGAAGAATTCCTCCTGTGTGTGGTTCCAAATGCCGAAAATGTCATCCAAATATCTGTAAAATATTTGGGGCTTGATTGGACATAGTTTTAGGATTTCCTACTCCCACTGTGCCATGTAGATGTTGGCATAAGAAGGAGAAAATCTTTTGCCCATTGCAGTACCTTTTGTTTGTAAGAACCAAAAACCGTTGAACAGGAAATCATTACGTTCGAGGTTGATTTTGAGGAGTTGAAGAATTTCAGTGTCCGGACGATTGGGGTCTGGGTATTTCTTGAAACAATTTCGAATGGCATCCATTCCTTTGTCTGTTTCAATGTTGGTGTAGAGACTATCTACATCCATAGTGAACAGAAAGGCATCCGGTTGGATTTGCTCTCTCCTCACTTTTTCAAGGAAGTCATTTGGTCCTTGATGTAGCTGGGGTGTTTTGTAGAAAGGGGGCCCAAGTGGAACTCAATCCATTGGGCTGAACCATAGGATTCACTACCACAGTCTGAAACAATCGGGCGACCTGGTGGAATCCTATCAGGGACCGGCCAAGTATTGGGATCTTTGTGGATCTTAGGGAGTAGGTAGAAGTACCTAGCTCTGGGTGAATTTGGACCCTGAAGATAAGTGAGTTGGTTATCGTTCAGGAGTTTTTTGTGGTGGAGTGTTTTGAAGATTTGTCTAACCAGGGCCTGTGTTTGGGGATAGATTGGTTGTTCCAGTGGTTGGTAATATTCACGGTCATTAAGTTGGCGTAAGGCTTCCTGTATGTAGTCATCCCTGTCCATTATGACCACAGTGGAACCTTTGTCAGCCGGTTTAATGACTACCGTGTCCAAGTTTTTGAGTTGTCTCAACACTGTGATTTCCCTTTTGGAAAGGTTTGGTGTTTCCCTAGTTAGTTTGAATCTTTTGGCCTGTCGTCGAGTATGGTGTATCAATGTATGAACACCTTCTGTGAGATTGGACAGGGGAGGTTCCCAATTGGAGGGCGTGTGAAAAGGTTGTGGTTTTAGGTTATCCGTTTTGAAAAAAAGTGCCAATTTCAATCTGCGGTGGAATTGTTGGAGATTTTTTAATATTTGTTCTTTTTCTCCGGGGATTTTGGTATGGGACGGGATGAACGAGAGGCCTCTGGAAAGTAGATGATTATGTGTCTCATTCAGTATCAATGTAGTTGACAGGTTCATTATTGGTGAGTTGTCATCCTGTTTAACCGGGAGTTCCTCCAACTCTACCAGTTTAAATGCTGTGTCCAATGTTGGAACAGCAGGTCGGCCGTTTCTGTTGTCCAATGGACATTATCTCCAATCGTGCGAAATTGGGTCTTCGGGATCGGCGGGATGATCAACAGGTCTGTATGTGTATCCAAGATTAGGTTGTTTAGTTGTTTCAAGTTGTCTTTTTGTTTTCGGGTGAGGTGATCAGAGAAGTTGAGGAGTGGCATGTAGATTTTGGCGAATGGAAAAGTGGCTCTTGTGGCCTCAAACAGGCGGATCAGAGTGTTCCCGGCAACAATGGGATCGAAAGAATCCTTATCATTGATGCCGAAGGGCAGAATGATCCCCTGGGTTTGGTCATTGGATGGTGTCCTATTTTTAAGTATATGGAGCGCATGTTGAGGTTGCTCCCGGATAACTGCTATTTGGATCCCGAATTCTGTGGTTCTGGGAATTTCGACAGATTCGAGTCTCCCATGAAAATGAAGGGGAGGCGCGGACAGAGGAACCAGTTTTTAAACTTGTCCCCAAAGTGATTGTGCCTGGTTTGGGTTGGAATTTTGATTGGGGGTTTTTGGGTTTTAAATGGTACCAGCCGTGTTTTTAATATCTTCTTAAGAGAAGGGGGTCGTGGTGCCGGTTGTTTTGGGGGTTCTGGAATGGTTGGGATCGAGGTTGAAGTGGATTCAACAGGAGAATCCTCGGTTGCTTCCGTTTTTATTATAAATCGTACCGTTTGTGTTTTCGTCGTTCGGGTCGTGGGTGGTTTGATAACGGGTAGGCGAATTGCGGTAATCTTGTTTCTGGTTTTTTGTAATTGGCTCTGTTTGAGTGAAGGGTCACGTTTTTTGGCGTAGCAGGTTACGTGATTAAGGATGAGGGGCAACTTCTTTTTCGGAATTTTTTCAATAATTGGTCTGAGGCTTTCTCGCTCGTGTGGTGGTTGATGATCTTCCTGGAACATGGGAAATAACGCTTCTGCCCATTGTTGGAATGTTGCTGGAATGGTCATGGCTGTAAGAGTAATTCAAAACTAAATTTTTTCAAAAACTATTTTTAACAGTGTAATTTTTGCTTTTCTTTCTAGACTAGCCCTATTTAGGATTTATTTAAAGAAGAATTCTATTTAATAATTGCCACGATTAGTTGGTCATTAAGAATAGTGTCCAACTAATACGGTACCTAGGAAAATTTAGATAAATTTTCTGGATTGATCATCAGTGGTGTGCCGACGGGTCAACGGACGTTTCGGCCGCTTACCCACCAGACGCCCTCGCCGTCGGAAGCCCCTTGGGGTGATCAAATCCCAAGGTCAATCCAGTGTCCAATCAGAGGTGAGGAGGTGAGTATGATTAAGAGCCAATTGTAGGTGATAAACTATTACTATTCGTAATTTGAAGCTAAAAATTGGATTATTTTGGCATTATGATTAATTTATTTTAATTAATTTTTATGAGTGTAGATTTATCTACACCTGTAAAAAACCATGTTAAAAAAGGGGGTGAAGATTAAGGTTTTAAGTTTAGATGGTTTAAATTAATTATTCGAGTTGAACTAAGTGTTGGAAACATGTAAAAAACCGCGGACCCTTGGAACGGTAAAATAGAAGGTACTAACCGGGAGCAGGATTACGGCTGATCGGTTTTGTTGGCACCGTAGGGTTTCCCCGATCAGTCGAGCTATCCCGCTGAACGGCGATGGTGTAGCGTGAATCCTGGGCGGGAGGAGGCGGCGTGGTGTTCCCGGTGGCGCGGAGTCCAGGTGTCTTCGGTTCGGCATGGCATTGATCCATGGCGGCGGCGCGGGGTGAATCCTGGGCGAGGAGAGGTGGAGGCGGCGCGGTGCTCCCGGTGGTGTGGTGTGGTGTCCTGATGGTCCCGGCGGATCGTGGGGCTGGGGTGTGGCGATGCTCGGGTACGGTGGCGCTGGGCCGGCGTGTGGTTGTGGCGGCAGTGGTCCCAGGCGGCGTTGATTGGATGGAGCCTGGGGTCCAGACCGGAATGGTCCGATGCGGCGAACGGGCCGGGGCGGCATGGTAGCTGGGGGTCCGGAGCGTGGGGAATACGGCGGCGTGGAGGCGAAATGACGAGGAGGCTAGCTAGCCGTGGTGGTCCGGTCCAGAGCGGTGAAGTCGTCTGTTGGCGGTCCGTCCGGCGGTGATTCGGTGTCCTCAGCGGTGGGGTGAAACCTACCTGCTACGGCGTGAGGAGCCCCTCGACGCCGGGAGGTGAATCCTGATGAGATCCCGGGGTCCGGTCCAGGAGATGAGCGGTTAGGGTTAGGGGTTAGGGTTAGGGGTTAGGGTTAGGGGTTAGGGTTAGGGTTAGGGGGGTTAGGGTTAGGGTTAGGGTAGGGGACTGTATCCCTCCTCCGGGTGGAGAAGGACGGTGCACTGGCCATCCAATCCCCGCGATCCCCGTAGCCCTGATCCCATCCCCCTCTGCGGCCGCGTTGGCCCCTGCGGCCATATCGCACCACAGTCCAACCATCCATGGTTTTTTTAGGGTTAGGGTTAAGTTTAAACGACCCTAAAGTTTACTGCGTTTCCCTGTGTCTAGTGACACGTTGGGAGTGAAGGCAGGATTTTGATTGACTCAGCTACCAACCAGTGAGGTTCCTACACCGGTATTCACCATTTTTTGGAATGTGTGGTGTAGATGAGTAGGATGTGTTGTGTGGTGCCTTGGGAATCCTCTTAAGGGAACCCTATGTTCTAGGGATTCGGAAAAGGTTTCCAATCCTCGTAATGGGTGAAGTGAGGGAAAATAAGAGGGGGGTTGGGGGAATTGGAGGACAGAGTAGAGGGCTTAGGGAAGGTGAAAAAGGTTTAGGGTTAGGGGTTAGGGTTAGGGGAGGTTGGTTAGGGGTAGGG